>JAWPHD010005316.1:0-166184 GCA_037043455.1 Cyrtodaria siliqua | reverse complement strand
GAAACAATATTTATTTGGCAGAAGTAGTGCCCTTTATAATCGAAAAGTTTAGTACAATTTTACTCGAAGATGTTTTGTTGTTTTTGTTAAATAAATTTGTCCATAGAATTGTCCATTTATCTAAAAATGGCACACGAGATTAATGCTGAGCGATGTGATGTTAACGCATACTGCTGATGAAGTCCTAAGTGTAAGGACAAAACTCATCATGTTAGCATTCAATGTGTTCGAAAAGTTCAAAAATTTGATAAATTATGTTTACTAAAATGATTGTGACCACAAGAATTAGGTATCAGTCGACTGCGGACAACGTGCCATCGAATTCGAACAAGCTCGTCTGGCATTTGGTCAATCAAATCAAAGTCATGTGAGCAAGTCAATCACATCCAGTACTCATTGTCCACTCGTAATCTTGTCCCTCTGTCAGTGACCGCCATGTTTGTGTGACAGCTACACGATGACCATGTCAAGTGAACACAAAACCAAACAAATGGACATATCCTCTAACATACAACCCGTCGTGTAAACAAAAAAGCCGAGATCAAACGCTATACATCTAAGTTATGTTATTATTCACAAGTATGCATACAAATCGAGTACACTTCATAATTATATTCACATATTTCTACAAGCAGATCCTGATAAATGAGTCAATAATTTGGTCCCAAAGAGCTTTGTTGTTATTTTTGTTGTTGTGGTTCAGAGATGGCGTCTCGAGTGGTATAAACCTATGTGCTTTAATCGTGTTTCATGCATATAACTGTTGATTGTAGTCTCAAAACATTATAACCCCTGGCATGTTAACTAAAGACCTATGATGGTTGCCCTCTTGAGCCGGTGTGCCGCTTGCTGTAGTCTAGATCATCTGCGACGCTTGCTTGTTTTCAAGACAAACGTCTAGAGCAGTCCTCCCGAACAAAGTTTGATTTTTGCCGATACACTGGTATCGTTTCTGATTGGCTGAGACAGGAACACCTGCTATCCAAGATATACAGAAAGGCAGAAAGACAATACATTTATTAATAAACAAAGATAAACAAAGAGGGAAACATCATTATTACATGTATATCGACAAACTAAATGCGGATGGTCAGAAATACTTGAATAATAAAAAAAAATTACGGTCACATGCTTCCAGTTTCAAATTGGTTCTGCACAAACAGTCAAGACGTTCACGGTTTGTATTTACAAGCATGCGTCGAAGAGGATCAAGACTTCGCTTGCCGGGGTCCTTATTGTCCCAGAATGTGACAGTGAAACCAAACTATGACCTTGACATATTGGTCCGGTAACATGACTACTGTCATTAAATGCAGTCTGATGAAGAATGAGTTTAGTTGAATTGGGTTTTGCAGTGCATCAACATAAGACAATTATATGGCACCAACACTGGAATGAATAATACATCAAAATAAAAATATGCAGAAAAAGGCCTAAGACCCTTAGATCTGCAAAGTTAATGATGCAAATTCTGTTGTTGACACTCAATTGTTTCGCTCAGGTGCAACAATGTTGCGATGAGTGATAGTGTGGCCAATATGACCTTGTCTGTGACCTTGACCTTTATATATTGGCATGGTCATCTCAGTTTTATAATAAGAAATAAAATTTAAATCACTCACCACACACCGCTTACTGCGGTTAGTTTCAAGTCCCCCACCTCACCCACAGGTACTCTGTTAATCTAGACCCTCACTCCACCCACAGGGGTACTTACTGGTCAACTTTACATCAAGACCACAGTAACACTTTAACCTTAACTGTCATCTATCCGAGGGATTTGGGTAGCTTTTTCCATTAAGTGATGTTAGATAAATAAATAACAATTAAACTATATAATATTTATGTTAATTGGTTACAGAAAATACCACTTAATGGCTTTGACCTCGTACTAGGGCAATGTAACGGTCCATCTGCCAAGTAAACAATTCAATGATGTAATGTTTATGGCATTTAAATTAAAGCCTCCAGATATATTTTCACACTATATAACTAAGGTCAATATACCTTTTTGTACTTTTGATCAACATGTTCAATTCACATTTTTAAATCAACTTCATGTTTTGAGTCATATGAAAATGTTAAATGACAGAAAAAGTGAGGTTTGTAAATAGTTTCATGTTTATAAAATGCATGCAGAGTAATTGTAGCATCATGTAATGCTCCCAATAGGTATAGATAGACAAGTCAGGTGTTTTCCGGATATATAAACTAGAAGGGTGTTCCAAGGAACACTTGTGTTGCCTGCCGTGTGCTTATTTCATCAAGGTTAAACTTTTGTAAAAAGGGGCATAACACTCCCAAAATGAGTCACGAGTTATTGGACTTGTGTAATGACATGTCTAGAGGAGAGTTGAAGATGTGTGTGAAGTTTCATGAACATAGATCAAATACTTTTCAAGTTCTGGCCAAGGTTTAGGGTTGCAGGTTAAAGTGGCCAACAGAGGGACGGACAGACGATGACGACAGACAATGGACAAAGTGATCCCTAAGTGTCTGACATGCTACGCAGGTGATGTACAATAAATAACAAATATTTTGTTTTATATAAAGCAGTATTAAACTCTCACTTTAATTTACTGTAGAAAAATACTTTAAATATAAAAATTATTTAGACCATCTCAACTTGTCAGGCCGACGAATGGCAATCTTTAATTATTGATCAAGCATTCAAACTCTTAAAGCACCTCAATTTATTAACCCAGTATCAGTTTGACTAATAAGGCAAAACAAAATATAGGTCTGTTTCTGGTCTTTTCCCCCAAAAAATTAGGGTAGGAAGGTAGGAAAATCTTTTTTCTTCTTTTTTTCTTTTTTTAGAATTAATCCTTACTATACTAAATTCAAATCAAGAACATCAAAAGCATGTTTTCTTGAACATATTACATAATATGAGTGTTCCATAACATGCCTAAAAAACCTAAAATGTTTAGACTTTAAAATAGGGTCGGTTGGAAGACCAGAAACAAACTTTTTTTTTTTGCCTAATTATTTTTTTTTTGAGTTTAATTGTTTTCTTCTTTAAATAATCTAACAAAGGGGTAAATATATTATTGGTGCAATATATCAACAGTTTGTGATATGCAAAAACTATTTGCTTTAAAGAATTCTAATACAGGTAATTAATAATATTAATGATTGCAAAATATGAAGTTACAGTATGTTGACAAAACTAACAGGATGCTACAAGTTTTATCAAAATCAAGATTGAAGTGTGTCCCTTTTAACAGAAACTAATAGACAAAAAATGTGTTGAAAATAGACAAAAAATGTGTTGAAAAACTATCTACAGAAAAGAATGGAAAAAGTATGCTGAAAACCTATCTGACTATCCACTCAATATTCGTTCCATTATATTCAACTTGATTGTACTTAAAAATACTGGTATAAATATTAATTCAAAGGAATGACAATTATATGCAAATTTTAACTGATTGTGGGTAGATAATGGTACCCCAAACACAGGCAAATGAATAAATTATGCATAATTATATGATGGTACAGATGTGGGAAATATTGGTAAAAAAATCTGGCAAAAGGAAGATTGTTTGTGCCATTAAGACATTTATATACAAATAATTAACATACATGTATAATAACCCGTGCCATGAAAGATTATAAACTTTGCACCACAACTATTTCCTTTATTTTTTTAATCGAATAGGCCATCAAAGGGGTCCTGTATAAACATTTTTTTTATTTATTTTTTTACTCACATCCTACCCTATATTTTTGCTTAACAAATCGGTAAAACTATTAATAAAAAAATACTGGCCTTAATGGCACCAACATTTTAAAATGTTGCCATAAACCCAGTACTGAGTACCGCCCTGTAAGTACACAGTGTAATTAGGGAAGTAAAAACCAAGGTCTAGTCTCGGAAATAACATACAACAAATAAATGAAAACGTTTGAAATATTAACATGATTCATACCCTATGATTCCACAATTGTTGTACAAATAGATAATGTCATAAAATTATGGCAACTTTCCAGCTCTGGACAATTTTCGTGCTCGGCAGGCACATGGGTAGAACAACCAAAGTTTCACGTACAAGCCAGCTGGATAGTTTCCTCGCATAAAGATTTCTGGTCCCATGAGGGCTCGAACCCACAGTGGTGAGGGGCAAGTGATTTTAAGTCTGCGACTCTAACCATTCTGGAATGGACACCCTTGAAAAACTGAAAACGTAAACTGTATAAACAGTATATAGTTAAGTTTTTATAAATTTCAACTATGGATGCACAACGATGAAAAGGGCACTTACATGTATAATTTACTGACAATTTGGGAACCAGCAGGAGGTGCTAATAGGGGCAAGGGTGCTTTTAATTATGAATATGGTAGCTTAGCGACAAGGGTGCTATTAGGGATGAATATGGTAGCTACATATATCCCAGTCTCATAAGTTCATTTATAATTGAATGGAAACAAAGTATGGTATTGTAATGATTATTTAACAAGAAAATCGGTAGAACCGATGGATGCTCTCCGAAATGTATCCTCACTTATCATCAAATGGCCTTGTATCACCCAGTAGTTTTGAAGTTATGCTCTGGACAAAAAATTTAAGTATAAAATTACAAAGGGCTGCTTTGAATGATGACAGAAATATGGTTCTTGGTCCTTCTCTCATTGCCCTCTATCATTGTGTGAAGTTGCATTGCAGTCCCATCAGTAGTTTTGAAATTATACTCCTTACAAGATTTCCAAGTATAACATTACAAAGGGCAATAATTCTAATTAGAATAAACACAGAGTTACGGTTTTGCACTCTGCACTTCCTCTCATTGCCCTCTATCATTGTGTGAAGTTTCATTGCAGTCCCATCAGTAGTTTTGAAGTTATGCTCTGGACATGTATTCTCAGTACAAATATTGTAAGTATAAAATTACAAAGGGACTCTAATTTGAATGAAGACAGAGTTACAGTTCTTGCACTCTGCACTTCCTCTTATTGCCCTCTATCATTGTGTGAAGTTTCCTTGTAGTCCCAACGGTAGTTTTGACGTTACGCTCCAGACAAAAATTCTAAGTATAAAATTAGAAAGGGCAATAACTCTAATTTAAATGAAGACAGAGTTACGGGACTTGCACTCTGCACATCCTATCATTGCCCTCTATCATTGTGCGAAGTTTCATTGAAGTCCCCTAAGTAGTTTTAAAGTTATGCTCCGGACAAAATGTGACGGACGGATGGTCAAACGGAATAGAGCTTGGGAGCCACCTTGCAAAGGGCCATGTTTACAAGGCCATTAACAAAGGGGCCATATAAATAAAGGGCCAAGCTTTAAAAATAAAGGGCCTTATATGAAGGAAAATGGCCCCTTCTTTCAGAAAAAGGCCCCATATTTTTTTCCAAGTATTTGGTCTAATTTTTTTTTTTTCATTCATATTAAATACGATCAAAAATGACAAGGTTACTGCGTTTATCTTAAAATATTCATATTTTTACACAGTTGCAAAATAATCAAGATAATGTATAAAAGGTATTCAGTCAATGAAAGTTCAAGTAAAGCTATCACCGTTTAATATAGCCAGGGGATTTATGCTTGTATAATGACAACACAACACTTGGAAAACATGAAAAACAGGCGATTAACAGATAAAGAAACAAAATCATTTTATCTATTTATAACATCTTTTGAGAACCCAGACTAAGGGAAACTTTGTTACATTATCAATGATTCATATCTTTTTTCCCATAATACAGAAGCCTGAAGCAAAAATCACTATTTGGCCATACGTTTGTGACCATCTGATAAAAGCTATAGATTCTGTCCTATAAATAATATAAAAATATATACATAGTTGTAAACACAATCAATTAAAATTAAATGTTCCATATGGTAATGAACAGAAGAAAATACAAACAGACAATCTGTTAACATTAAAACACATTTATTGTCATTTGATCCACCATCCTGTATGCACTTCCCTTGACCCTGGCAGAGAGATAAATTCGCAACATCTTCTACACTGCTTCGCAGCATTACTCGAATGTAATACGCAGGTTTCCATATTGGTTACGTCATCGCACAAAACAAATTTCCATTCAAAATCAAAGTTATCATCCAAATGGTGCGATGTTATTCAGCCGATTACTCCATCAATAGTTTATTTACATCAAAGCAGTGATAAAACCTTCGTCTGCATTGTAAAAAACAAACACTAAACGCAAATTATACATCAACACTTATTGGTAGCGGCCATATTGTTTACATAGCAACAGTGCACTATTTTCTGTGCCGTTGCCTTCCGGCTAACAGAATGTCAAGTTCTTCAACATACTGAAGCGCCGTGATACACACGATGCGGGATCCCAAAGAATGACGGGATTGGACGAGCGTTCACGATTGAGAGAGACATTATTTTATTGCTACAGGGTCATTATGAGTTTATGAACATTATGAGTATTATGATACCGGGGCGACCAGGCATGGTATTCCAGAGGATACCGGGGCGACCAGGCATGGTATTCCAGATGATACCGGAGAGGATACGGGGCGACCAGGCATGGTAGCCCAGAGGATATTGGGGCGACCAGGCATGGTATTCCAGAGGATACTGGGGCGACCAGGCATGGTATTCCAGAGGATACCGGGACGACCAGGCATAGTATTCCAGAGTGTGGCAGCACTATAAAGCTGACATTGCATGAGCTCACTGCTGAAGTAAGACAATATCATCATACCGGGAGCTGGGGGGCAACCAGGCATGGTATTCCAGGGTGTGGCAGCACTATAAAGCTGACATTGCATGAGCTCACTGCTGAAGTAGGGACAATGTCGTCATATGACTGAAAGATTAATTAAAGCTGACTGAAATATTAAAGCGACATTGAACGCCATACATACTGTATATAAATCAAAATTAATATCTAAAGTTTATTATAGTAGATGAATTATGTACTCTTTGACCCAAATCTATCAACTGTGCCCAAATCTTAACACTCGGCTGTAACAATGAATGATGAAGTCTTTGACCTACTGATATCCATTAAATGACTATCCTTCATTTTTTTGAAGCATTAGCTATATTTTCGTTGAAGGATTTTTTTTTTTTTTTTTTTGTGTTTCACATCATTTTTCAGCACATTTTCGGCAATGTATGACGGTCAATTTTTTTGTGGTGGAGGCAAACCACCCACTTATTCCTGGGTAGAACCAGTACTGTATAACTCCCGCCTCCATAAGAATCGACACTTTCTCGCTTGCAAGTTAAGCTCCCAGAAGCCTGTCACTGTTGGCTTCAAGCTGCTGCATTACCCTAACTTTTAGCTTATAAAACATAAAATAATGACATTACACAACCATAAACATTACACAACCGGTCTACTATTATTGAATATATACTAATTTGAAACAAAATGTTTTGACGGAATTCAATAGAGGTACAAAAAAGAGAAGTACCACTTCGTGGGATTGAACTAGCCTACACTAAAATTACACTTGCGGGTAAGACGAAACGCGCTCCCGATAGAGCTACCTGCTACCTGGGACTATCAGGTAGCTCTATAATCAGGTAGCTCTATAGGGAAAAAATAAAAATAAATAAAAAATAAAATAATTTATTGTCAGCGAACAGTGTAACAGCCAGTCAACCGTGCAGCCATGTTTTGCACGGTCGTTTTTGAAAAATCACTGGAAATATAAGGTGGTGGGGTAAAAAAAAGGAATGTTTGCGAATCCCTCTTACTTCTCACTATGGCTTCGTTTTGAATACTTTTGTTTACAGCAGAAAGTTATCTAAAATATACTTTTTTCATTTTCACCTTAATCTGTAAAAAAATACTTACAGGCCGAACACACCTGGCACGCTTGCCTTTTTACGCCTGTTAGCAAATTAAGTCGCACATTCTGTATGACTTATTTGCACATCCAAGTTTTCATTCAATTCACTGCCGGAGCACCAATGTTAAACATGTAATCAATTACGGTAAGGCCATATCAAATTAATTCCCAGTTTATCATCCAAATTTTGAAAAAAAATTGGGGCGGGGGTGCAATTTTATTTTTTATTTTTATTTTCCTGAGATGACATCAAACATCACAAAAATATTAATAACCAGAAGTATTATGTTTTGAACACTCTCTTTATTACCAATTGTCACTGCTATAGCATACATTTGTATTTATAATGATATAAACTAACATGTATGTGAGTTTTAAAAGTTGAAGTTCTCAATATAACTTATTTCTTCTTGTTTGAAACAGTTCCCCTTTTATTTACGAATGACTGTTTGCCAGATAGGCACAACTCACAAAATTACGGATATTTATCATCTGGTTCTACAAGGTCATCTGACAAACCACAGTAATAACATACCGATTCGAAGCCAGCAGAAAAATATGGTAGTTCCACTGACATGTCACAAGTTACATTTTTTCTAACAAATACCGAATGTAAAATATGGTTGTCCTCTGTTTCAACATCTTGAAGGACAGAACCACATGTATATTGTAGGTCAGCTAAGATTTGAAGCAAATCAG
Organism: Cyrtodaria siliqua; assembly: GCA_037043455.1. Taxonomy (NCBI): domain Eukaryota; kingdom Metazoa; phylum Mollusca; class Bivalvia; order Adapedonta; family Hiatellidae; genus Cyrtodaria; species Cyrtodaria siliqua. Next base: position 157,692 of record JAWPHD010005316.1, on the reverse strand, counting down.
TTCTTTTCTTTCCTTTCACCACATGTTTACAATACAGGACTCTTGGTTTTTCACATTCAGAACAATACACCACAATCTGGACATTATTTTTTAATTATTATTATTATTTTTATTTTTTTATTTATTTTTTTCAAAATAAAAATTGTCGGGGCGGCATAAAATAGTCGGGGCGGGCGGGGATGATAAAGTGGGAATTAATTTGATATGGCCTAATGTAGTCAATCTAATCTCCAGGGCCCAAATTCAATTGTCCCCAAATTCAATTGTCCCATACCCAAATGCAACAGTCTCCTACCAAACGGCAAAAGGTTTTGGTATATTTGTTCCTTAATTTTTAAAAAGAATCCTGTAAATTCCACGAATACCAGATTTTCAACAAACATCCTATTAACTGTGACCTTGAACTGAAGGGGTAGTCATTTATAAGGTGCATACCAGGAAACCAATATTTAGATACAGGGAGTTTAGTGGTGATGACTACCTTGATTAATGGGAAGATAATGTCTTGCGGATATAAAACTGTCATCACCGGATAGGTGGCACAACAGGGACACCCCTTTATACCTCCATCAACCGAAACTCTCAAACTTTCAATTTTAGATACAATTTTCTTATATTACTACACCAGATACTTTCTGAACACATTTATTACATCAAATTAGCATAAATTGTTAATTTTAGGACCTAACCGTATGAGCGTATTGTTACCGTCTCACTATATCTCAGTGAGGTTACAAATTGTTTACGTTTTATTATGAGAAACTGTGAATTTTAATGACATTTTATGTTGATAGTTTGTACGAGATTTGCACTTTCTCATGAACCTAAATTCTTTCATTTATTTTTACCTGCATATAAATTACTTGTCAATGCGAGAAAAGAAAAAAAGTGTTCCTGATTCATAGTAAAACATCTAGCTAACTGAGATCATTAAAACGAAACTGATTTTAGTGCAGAAAAGTATGCACCGTTATTTCGAAAGACAATATTTTATTATTATGTCAGATGTCGATGCATGTGCCCAGCAATTAACACACCCCCAGTGCTCCAGATTAAAAACTTTTATGAGTATTTCAGCATTTAAATCTGGGAATTTGGGAAATCAGCATTGGCAAAAATAAAATTAGAAGTAAAAACCAGCATTAAACATTAACCATTTCAGTACAAAAATGCCGTATTTGTAAGTAAAAAGTAATAAAAGCATAATAATTACTCTTCAAACTTTAGAAAATTTAGTGAGTGAAATACCTTTGACAGGAGAGCTTATCTGAACACTGCACTTCCACACACTTCACACATTCAAAATGGCGCAGAGTACCGTAGTTACTTCAATCTCTAAATTTCAAAAATGTCACTTTGATAACGTTTTCATCTTAAAAATATTTTTGACATAATCGACAAACCCCGGAAATCATAATCAGCCTTTGAGCACTCCTGAATATCATTTAAATATTTTATTTCAAGTTGATTTCTGCATACCTTGACAGGTTTTACAATTTAACAGACTATGGGGTTTCTTATCAAGGTGATGGGTTATGGCTAATTAATTACCACCAGGTAATACCACTTCAAAGCACTGGCTAATTTACCATTTAGACCTACCCTTAGTTCGCATACCTTTTTTTCTAGCTAGGTGATATATATTACTCAAATATATTGATTTAGGGTTGTAAAGGTTTAACAGATCAATCGAGACACGCAAACACACAACAAAAATACACCACAAATTGGACGGATTTGGCAGAAGTTATCAGAGGGTAGCCATCAAATAGGACCTGCGACTGTAATTTTGACAAGTTTGTGGTAGTAGCTTGATAATCAAGGTGCCAAATTAGCTATTAATACTCTCCTTGCACGAATCCGACAGATATCTTACACTATCAAGCAGAAATCAACTCGGAATTTTTATTTAATATGTAATTAAAATCACAAGTGCCAGTTTGTTCAAATTTAAGAATTTATGGGAAAGGAAAACGAAGAGTGGGCAATAACACTTCCTCGTAGCATTCATCATTTCTTAACTTTTGTTCGTTCAAACACAATTTTTTGTCCATTATCTCTTGAGCGAAATGGATTTCATATAATCTTTTTACGTCATAAATCTTAGGACAGCTAAAATGCGTGTTTACCTTTATTTGAAATCCGATTAGATCGAAAATGCTCAACATATAGAAACGCAACTATGATCAACACGCATTGGTACATTTTTTAAAATTGAATTTTAAAATAAATAAGAATTACAAATTACTTCAAAATGTATTTCTTATACAGTACAGCTCCCGCGAAACCCACACTTTACTCTTTCACGCCAAGTGAGGAATTTACAAATCGTGTAATTACGCGGAGTTTCGATGATAAAACTACTCAGAGTGGGAATCAGCTACGCGAAAAGCTCTCGGCGTAATTACGCCACGATACTTCGTGTAGACAAACTCGGAGTTCGCCGAGTCGAAACTGTACACTAACGAACAAAACTTAAATTGTGATTAAATGCATTAAAAGTTTGAAATACTTATTTGTTTCGAAATTTATTCATTGTATTTATCAGTTGTGTCGACTTTGCACAAAAAAGATGCACTCGGCGTAGCATTGTTTGTACTTTGTCTGATTGATTGCTTTTTTTCTGACGATTGATTGCTTTTTCAAGCGCGCTATCGGACAAGTAGAAAAGTTGTTGGAAAATTCAGATTTTTTTATTCCCAATAAAAATGGTTAATTGGATTCTACGTGGAGTCACTCGGAGTGTGTGATCACTCCGAGTGACTCAACAGTGGCGTACTTTCGCTGCGTGGATTCGCCGAGTCCAAACACTGACTTCGCGTAGATCAGCGCGGCACTCGATATGACCAAACTTGGTGAATCGAGTAAAGTGTGGGTTTCGTGTGAGCTGTACTGTCCCCTGCGAAATTTTCTAGAACTGTTCATGAACAATTCTTGAACTGTTCTGGATAGATTGCTCAAGAACTGTTCTTGAACTGTACCTAATCTGTTCTGGTACAGTTCTAGAGCAGTATGTGAATGTTAAATGAGACAAATTTTCTAGAACTTATGTTCAAGAACAGTTCTAGAACTTATGTTCAAGAACAGTTCTTGAACTATCTTTACTGGAACTGTTCTAGAACTGTTACAGAACGATCTGTACTGGAACTGTTCTAGAACACTTCTAGAACTATCTGTACTGGAACTGTTCTTGAACATAACCTCTAGAAAATTTGTCTCATTTAACGTTCATGCACAGTTCTAGAACTGCTCAAGAACAATTGAAGCACAGTTCTAGAACTATCTGTACTGGAACTGTTCTAGAACTGTTCCAGAACAATCTGTACTGGAACTGTTCTAGAACTATACTGGAACTGTTCTTGAACAGTTCCAGTAAGATAGTTCTAGAACTGTTCTTGAACACTTCTAGAACTGGAACTGTTCTTAGAACTGTTCTTGAACATAACCTCTAGAAATTTTGTCTCATTTAACGTTCATACACCGTTCTAGAACTGCTCAAGAACAGATGAAGCACAGTTCAAGAACAGTTCTTGAACAATCTATCCAGAACAGTTCCTGCACAGTTCCAGAACTCCCTTGGCCACTAATTTAACCTAACTAACAGTAAAGAACAATTCATTAATTGAACCTTCAGAATGCCTGGTCATACTTGGTGAAATGTTACATATGATACTGAAATGAAATAATATCTGCTGTGCTGAATACCATTTTTCTGTCAGCAACAAAAAAAGAAAGTCAATCCGCGAAAACACATGACAATAGGGGTTTCATTTTAAAATACTGTTTCTAAAGACTATATTTAGAAATTTCATCTTTCAAATACAACTATTAAATGTATAAGATATTTTGACACAATAAGTAATTTAAGTATTATCACAAAACACATTTAATCATTAAATAATGCAAGCACAATCTTCAGTTGGAATGCCATTTTACCGCCAAAAACTCAAAAGAATGGCGTCTGTATTTTATTTGCAATTTTGTCAGAATCACACTCAGGTGTCATAACCTACTTTCTTTGCAAATATAAATGAAGACATGGGCTTTTAAACTCCAGATAATGTTATTATATTAAACTGTTCTTGCAATAATGATTATCATATATTTGTTTGTTAATAGTAGTAAAGATTTGTTTAGTTAATGAAGATGAACCCCTGCGAAAGTCTGTTCTTATACTCAAGAACAGTTCATGAACATTTCTAGAACATTAAGAACAGTTTCTGAACTGTTCTTGATTCATTGTTCTAGAACATGTTCTTAATATGTTCTTGAACATTGAACATTTTCAAGAACTATTGAAGAACATTTCAAAAACTGTAATTTTTCTTATAACCTATACTGTGTTGATGAGCCATTAAACAACATTCATAAACATTCAGTTTGTTATGGAAAAACCTGTTCTGGAAATAGTGTTATAAAATTATGTTGTTTTGTGGAAATACTCAAAATATTTGAAACTTTTGAACTTTAACTTAATCAACACAAAACTTAAGAGCTACAAAATAAATGTCTTTTTATACCAAGGTTATGGATAATTGTTTTCATGTCCCAGTAAAAGCCATCTATGTATACTTGGGGTGTGTTCAAGCCACTTAAAACAAAGAAATTTCATAATGCATTATAATACCTGTGCCTGTCAGCATTACAAAAATAATGCCTTTTTTCAAACGCTGTATCAGTAAGTAGTGTGACTAATAATGGAAGATCACAATAGTTTATTAGGTGGTTAATATTGTGACTTGCTTACTAATTTAATGTATATTTACATTTTCACAGATGTAATCGATCTGTAACAACATTCCTATTAAGATAACACATTTGTAGATATTTTAAGAACATCTTAATTACATTTCCTATTTAAAGGAATTTAGTTCACATTTTAAAGAACATTTGAAGAACTTTAAACAGAGAAGATGTTCGAAAACTTTTCTTCACAATTTCAAGAACAAATGAAGAACAGTTTAGGAACTACAACGGTTTAAACTGTTCTTAATTAGTGCTTAACACTTAAAGTTTAAGAACACCTAGAGTTAAGAACTAATTAAGAACAGTTTAAGAACCCTTGAAGTTCCTGAACGGTTCTTCATTTGTTCTTCAAATTGTTCAAGAACAAATTAAGAACAGTTCCGGAACTCCGGAAGTTCCTCAACTGTTCTTGATTTGCTCTTGAAATTGTTCAAGAACATTTTTAGAACATTTTCTCTATTTAAAGGTTCTTGAACTGTTCTAAACTTGTTCAAGAACCTTTCAAGAATATCTTAAGAAAAATTTAAGTTCTTGAAATGTTCTTCAATAGTTCTTGAAAATGTTCAAGAACATATTAAGAACATATGTTCTAGAACAATGAATCAAGAACAGTTCAGGAACTGTTCTTAATGTTCTAGAACTGTTCATGAACTGTTCTTGAGTATAAGAACAGAGTTTCACAGGGGCTATGTACTTTGATGAACTTCACAAACTCTGTATAAATGCATATTATACTACCAATGTATGTCCCCCCAGTACCGTATTCTTCCCTTTAATTAAACTGTTCTGAAAACGAGAGAAAGTATTAGACTTTCCAGTGCTCACGCTACCATACGCCATGGTCGCCATTTGCGATTATTTTATAATACTGTCGATTATTTTAAAGAAATGTCGACAAGAAATGGCGATTATTTTATTTTAATAATTTTTTTTTTTTTTTTTTTTTTTTATACATTTTTCGTATAATGGTCTGTTTGACACCCCAAGTAATAAATTACCGCAATAAACATTACATAATCCGTTCACACCCCCTGTGATGTCGCCAAGCGCTTATCAATTATCGCTTGTAAAAGTTGTTAATTCCCTTAATTGGCACTTCGTTGTCGGATAATCGGCATTGTTGATACACGCAAACATCATGTGATTAAATGGATCTGCCATTATTTGTTATCTTTGGGGCGATTGACCAATCAGACAATCCGTTACGCATCCAACAGTAGGTACAGTTTCCTGTTTGTTTTTCTGTACACAAACTACGAAGAGATGAAATTAATTTGTGCATGCACTATTATGAACATAACTATCGCTACTTTCATCTGCATTAATAGCTATCCCATCATGATCCCGATATGTAGCAAACTCCCATGTGTATTGTGAACTGTGAAAACACTTGCAATAAAGTAATTAAAACATTGAAACAATAAGAAGTTTGAATATTGTGCCTGGCTTCGTGTCGGCAGTTTCAATTTGTCACAACTTTGAGATCGACAATTAATGACATAAAACTACATTATCCTACTATTAGGGTTGTGTTTTCTTTCCCCTTTGATAAGAAAGACCATTTTTGGCATTCAAAACACATTACTGCATGAAAAAAGTTCGTAATTGATGGTATTTCTATTAAATGTTTTGAAATTTTCGGGCCGTAAAAGTGCGGTGTCATAGTACTTCGGATGGTACAGAATTTCGGATTTTTTTTTTTTTTTTTTTTTTTACATAATCGAATGAGAAAAACTGTCCTTTACAAATACATGTTGGTGGAAAGAAAAACGATATATAGATGACAGATACATAAAGTATATTTCTATTCATTATTTAATCCATCATTCTTTGTTTTATCAATGTGTAAGGAGTTCCTGGAATCCTACTTTTAAATTCTAGTCTAGGCTCCTACTTCTTTCACATAGAGAAAGTGGTGACAAAAAGAAAAATATAGCCAGAGGAGGCCCTGATAAACTAATAAAATCTGATTGAAAATTTGGCTCTTACGACTGACCAAATTTTCTTACGCATTAAAGTTGGCTATTATTTTCTTAATTAAAAAATGTGTGGCTATTAATTTAAAATGGCCAGTGTGAGCACTGCTTTCTCAGGAATATGACTCTCATGGGTTTTCCCAGTCACATAATTGAGGTACAAACATCCTATAACGTTCGACATGGACAATGACAGACAATGAAACAAGTGTTCTGCAACGTTTCTTTTCAATGGGAGCTAGGAATTACGAACCATGTTTGTAACTATATAGAAAATCCCATTCATATCTCATCCGGATGTAAACTATTATTAAGAAACATTACATATTGATTACGTATTAGTTAGAGGCTATGAAGTGAAATTTTAACAATTAAGAAACCCTAAGGGAAGGAGCGCAGCGACTGACCGGGGTTTCTTAATTGTTAAAATTTCACTTCTTAGCCTCTGACTTAGTGTTTGCCCTACTTTTCCCCCGCGCTTCTACGAAACCACGCGTCTTAACACGTTCGCGCCAAAACAAGCGCGTGCCATTTAGTAAGTGATTACTTAATGATTAAATGGTTAAAATTGGTGATCGTTAGAAATTAACATGAATAAGTTCGACATTTTTTTAAAATTCCTCACCGTCTGATTGGAGGAAAAAGTAGGGCAAACACTAAATACTGTTTTCCAGTCTGCACAAAACCCGGTACTGATACAATCCCGGTCACCATAAACATGGTCTGTATACCGCCTTTTAACTATACACCATATGATGGAATCGAAGCCCCCGGAAAATTAATTATTTATTATATTTGTCGTGGAATTTGTGAATTACTGCATTTAAAGCATGTTTTGTGACATCTGATAAATCTATCTATACACTAAAAAAAAAACGCTTGAAAAAAATAATTCTTGTTTTTATGAATAGGACTTCAGCCGATCTATGATCATTTTCTTACAATTCGGAAAACATGCACCTGGAACGCAAATACAGGTGCAGGATGGCGATTACAGGGACAAATACGCTAACTTATCTATATAAATGCATATTTAATACTACCAAACTTGTACCCTTATAGTATACATTGGACGTAAAGTAAAATAGTGTTTGTTTGCCATTTATTACCATGTATAAAATTGTCTTGCAGTATTTCATCATGACTGGGAATTTTTCCACTCTAGTTGGGGAAAAACCATACGGTATTTTTTGCAATTGGGAATGATACCATTTTTTGGTACCATTTATATATAATGGGGAAAAAAACACTGCAACTGAACGCTAAACAAACTGCTACATGCAATTAGTACCTGTCATTTACGTTAACTTAAAGTAACAGAACCTAACTTTATATTGATAACTTGTCAAACACTATTTGCATGCATGCATGCAATTCTTTGCCAATATAATCGATAGATACATGTACATTTGATTGCTTATAAATCCCAATTAATCGATTTCCCATTATAAAATTTGATGTTAAATAAAATAAATAATTTAACTTAAAATTACTACCTATTTTGGGACGCTTTTTTTAGCCAAAGGTTTTTCTGCAGTAGCTTGAGCAATTTAAATAATACCTACGTGTACATCAACTATATATCATTAGAACTGGTATTTTAAGTGGTAAATAAAAATACCTTAATTTTTAAAATCGCTGGAAAAGTAAATATTTTACAGCCGAAATGATTTTTTGATGGGACTTTTCCCATGCAAATTCCTTGTTGGTGTACAGCAGAACATTAAGAAATTTCAGATAACTTCAGTTAGCCTTCATATTTTGCTATAAAACTTTCAGGGTGTCTTAATTCACGAATATCCACAATTTAAAAACATTTTTGGATGAAACATCTTAAAAAAAATAATTTTTTATTCAGCAGAATTAATTTACTTAGAAAAAGTATTGCTTCATCAAAAACAGCTTTCGCGCATGTTTTTTTTATATTTCTCAACAGGTTTTGAAAATAAAGATATTTTTATTTACCATTAAAAATGTCTGTCACTGATCTATAACTACGGTATTTAGGGACTCAGGACCGTCTTTCTGTATTGAGGGAAAGGGGCGGGGGCCGTGAGAGGGGGGAATTGTGCGTCGATTTAAAGGAAAGGGGATTTTTTTGCTACAAAATGTGCATCAATTATATATCCGTTTTTTTTTTTATTATCTAAGTGGCACCAAGAATGTACCATTACATAAAGTATGCTGTTTTCCTGTATAGGAGTTTAACATTTTCTAAAATGTATTTTTTTTTTTAAGGGGAATTTTTCACAGGAAAAGGGGAAAAAAATATATACTTTTAGGGGAGGGGAATGGGGCCCCAAAAATGGTCAAACGACGGCCCTGGTACTAGATGAATTTTGTCTGAAATGTCCAAAAAACCTTTGGCTGAAACATATTAAGTGCCCCAAAAATTAGATCCTTAGTAACCCAGGTCTAAAATGCTGGGTCGGTAAAGGGCAGACAAACAATATTTTTAATTTAGGCTTTGCCATTATTTTGGAAACACTTGATTAAAAGATATTTATTTAAAAGCCAAATTTCGAAATGTTCATAAAAAACACCTTCATGTCCTTTAATATTACAAGACATGACCACATGTGTCTTATATTTAATATATACAGGTCCTCAGGCCAATAACTGGTATTCGTCTGGAGCAACAGGTGGCCAATTCCATGTCAAAATATTTATATACCTAGTGTGAAAATCAAGCTTAGTTTTTCAATTTGTTGACACATAGAAATGTAAGAATATACCTGCTGTCATTTAAAACAACTCAAACTGCCAAGTCACTGAAATATCCAGTATCCCCATAAACACTGAACGGTACCCGGTACTTCAATTTAATAAGCCAAACTGTTGAACTGGGTCATATATCTTTCAATCCAATCAATATATACTCAAGTCATATTAAATCCCAATCAGATAAAATAAATATATTAATTAATAATTTAATTAATTTTGTCATAAAATAAAATAATTATTTTTTAACTTTTTATTTAATTTTTAATTATCTCCGACATCGACTGAATACAAAAAGGGCTAATGTCACACATATGGATGTTTTAAATTTGGATTTTTAGGTCATTTATAAACACTTTGAGCATCAACGAAAGAGGAAAGATACAAAGGACTCAGAAACCATGCCCTAATCTTGCTATCGAATAGATTCCCAGGGGCGTTCCTGGGGCTAATTTAGGTATACGCACCATCGAGTTTTGGATTCACAAATGTGCCTAACTCCACTATACCTTCAGTTTGTATTGCATTTTTTGCCTTTTTTATATGTTTGCTTCTTTAATTGCCTGTACGCACGTGCGTGAGTGCGCATGCCCAGGTACGTCCCTGATTCCTATGATTCACTAATATGCTGGGAGGATAGACTCACATGCATGGGACTGTCTGTTTTTTACGTACCCATCTGATGCTAGGGGAAGTGACCAATGCCTACAAGGAGGCTTGAACCTGTCATCACCGGATTCTGGGGAAATGTGCTATCAACCGGGCTTTAAATTCGCGGCTATATTTAAATAAACACTGGAGGCCGCTGATTCTCTGAATTATACAATCAATTACATTAATTTGCCCGGAGATTATTTTTTTATATTGAAATTGTAGGGGAAAAAACCTTGTCATGACATTGGCAAACTTGGCAGCCCAGTATTGACTAATTGGAAAGAGGGTGATTATGAACACACTTAAAAAAAAAAAGCCAAAACAACTTCGAACATATATATTAGTTCAGAAATTATTTAACCGATTACTAAAAAGTCAGCATTAAGTCACTGTAATCCAGGTATTAACTAGGATTAAAGATCTATGAAATTAAATAAACAAATATTTGTAAAACCATAATCTTCTCTTGCATATTTAAGAAATAATAAGCTTATAGAAAATGAATGAATGACATTTTTGGGAGAAAATTTCTCTTAATATTAGTAATGACCATGCCAAAAAAACAACACAGAAAATATAACTAAATAATTAATGCACATGCACAGTACAGCTCACGCGAATCCCACACTTTAATCTTTCATGCCGAGTGAGGCATTTACAAATTGCGTACTAGTACGCCGAGTTTTTGATGATAAAACTACTAGAGTCCAGATACCCGACATTCGCGCAGTACCTCAGGTGCCACCAAACTCGGCGAATCGAGTAAAGTGTGGGGTTCATGTGAGCTGTAGTGTATGTACAATGCAAAACAAGAGGCCCAAGAGGGCCTGTGGATGCTCTACTGGATAAAGATAAAGCTTATTAATAAGGGGACATAACTGTGTCAAAAATCATTCAACCAGAACATGGCAATGATATACGCAACTAGGCTTGGTACTGATCATCCCTGCCATGATTCGATGAAATCTAGCTAGAGGTTCAGGAGAATTAGTCTGTATAAGGTTAGTGTATTAAGGGGCCATAACTGGAACATGGCCATGAAATACACAACTAGGCTTGGTACTGATCATCCCTGCCTAAATTCATTGAAATCTGGCCAGGGGATCAGGAGAATTAGTCGGACAAAGTTTGTGTATTAAAACATTAAAAGGGCCATAACTGAGCCAAAAACCATTCAACCAGAACACAGCATTGAGACAGACGCAACTAGGCTTGGTACTCATCATCCCTGCCAAGATTCGTTGAAACACGGCCAGGAGTTCAGGAGAGAGTAGTCTGTAAAAAGTTTGTGTATTAAAACCTTTAAAGGGCCATAACTCTGCCATAAATAACTCTGTCAACTGGAATATGGCAATGATATGCACAACTAGGCTTGATATTGTCATTGTCAAGTACTCATCATCCCTGCCAAGATTCGTTGAAATCCAGCCAGGGGTTCAGGAGAATTAGCCCAGAAAAAGCGTGTGTATCAAAAACCTTTAAAGGGCCATAACTCTGCCAAAAATATGTCAATCAGAAAATGACATGATATGCAAAACTGGGCTTGGTACTGAACATCCCTACAAAGTTTCGTTGAAATCCGGCCAGGGGTTCAGGGGAACTAATCGAGACAAAGTTTGTGTATTAAAACCTTTAAAGGGCCATAACTCTGCCAAAAATCATTCAACCGGAACAAAGCGATGAAATGCACAACTAGACCTGAAACTGATCATCCCTAAAAAGTTTTGTTTAAATCCTGCCAGGAGTTAAGGAAAACTAGTCCAGACAACGTTTGTGTATTAAAACCTTTAAAGGGCCATTATTCCGCCAAAATAATTCAACTGGAATACGGTGACTGTGATCATCCCTGCAAAGTTTCATTCCGGTCAAATGAAGGCCCTTTCGCATAACGAGGCAAAATACAGCATTTTTCTAACTAATTCAAGGGCCATATCTCTGGTGTTACTAAACCGATTTGGTTGGTTTTCAAACGTGTCCAAGCTTTCATTGATAGTAACAATCTGGTAAAATATGGTAAAGATGGCCATAATCTTCTTAATGAGGCAAAATATAACGTTTTTAACTAAATATAAGGGCCATAACTCCACTGTTACTAGTCCGATACGGCTGGTTTTTCGAAATTGTCTGAGCATTCATTGATTTTTACACTCTGGTAAAGATTGGATGAAAAATGAATGCCCTATAATCGTCTTAACGAGGCAAAATATAGAGTTTTTCTTATATCAAGGACCATAACTCTGCTGTTTCCAGTCCGATCTGACTGATTTTCGCAACAGTCTGAGCTTTCATTGATATTAACAATCGCATAAAGTTTGGTAAAGATCGGATGAAAAACGAAGGCCCTATCATCTTAACGAGGCAAAATATAGCATTTTCAACTAAATCAAGGGCCATAACTCTGCTGTTACTGGTCTGATCTGGCTGGTTTTCGAAATTCTTCTAGCTTTTATTGATATTTACAATCTGATAAAGATCGGAAGAAAAATAAAGGTCCTATCGTTTTAACAAGGCTAAATATAGCATTTTTAACTAAATCAAGGGCCATAACTCTGCCGTTATTGGTCCGATCTGCTTGTTTTCGAACTTGTCCAAGCTTTTATTGATATTAACAATCTGGTAAAGTTTGGTAAAGATCGGAAGGAAAATGAAGTCCCTATCGTCTTATGTGGCAAAATATATCATTTTTAATTAAATCAAGGGCCATAACTCTGCTGTTACTCGTCCGATCAGGCTGGGTTTCGAATTTAGCCCGAGCTTTCATTGATATTAACAACCTGTTAAAGTTTGGTACAGATCGGATGGAAAATGAAGTCCCTATCGTCTTAATGAGGTAAAAGTTAACGGACGGACAACTCGCCATCCCATAAGCTCTGCTGACCCTTAGAGCTAATAATCAACTAAATAGCTTACACAATGCAAATTAGATTTATTCATTTAATATGTCATTTGCATGCACACCATTAATTTAAAATACTATATTTCTCTTAATAAAGTGCCTCCTTTAAAAGTAGTGATCCGTAGTGTGTATCTGTGAAAAATCGGTTATGTAGAGAAAATGCTGGGAAGCATCCATTGGTCAGTTCCGTGTCCACGTCCGCGACTTATCGCACAATGTGCAATATTTAACCGACACGGATGCACTGACGCGGATACGGACACGGACCATGGATTACGTACAAATGGATGCCTGGCTTTAAACTCATCCTTGGATGGGGAAAAAAACATTTGGTAGACCGTACCATGTATTGGAGTCTATCCTCCAAGGTTATTCCAGATTCTATAATGTTATACAGTAATCTTCAATTCTTTCAGAGTAGCTTACCTAAATTAAATAGCCTGTATTATGTTTGATGTTAAACAACATTTTAATTCAATACTAAAATAATTTCAAACGTTTTTGTTGCTTTAAACTTAAAAGAAGTTTATTTTTTTTAAACACATTTTTTAAGCACTTGAATCTTGAAACAACAACCGCCTTGACTTCAGATCAAACAAATGCCATGTAAGCTGTAATCTAAATGCCTGTATTAATCCCCTAATGACACCAGTTACACCAGTAACGCCTTCTTTAATTTGGTAAACACAAAAACAAAGTGGGTAGATCTGATTATATATCTTAAAACCAAACAACTGCCAGATCATTCTACGGTTGCTAAAGTGCATGCACCGATAAAAAAAAAAAGAAAAAAAAAAGAAAAATCCATCAACGATCAAAATATTCTATGAATGTTGTTTACAATACTCACGTGCAACATGTGTTATCATTTATCAAGTCAAGCTGTTTCAAAGGATTCAGTTCAAGGATATTTCTACTTTTCTATAATTTTAAATGATTTTTTAATACTACTTCAAAAACAATTCACACATACCAATTCAAATGACTCATAGTCATAAAACAATTTATACAGAATATTATTCAAATTTAATTCAAACTCAAAAGCATATATAAATTAACACTTCAAACACATTTGACTGGAAAAGTATAACTTTATTATAAAAAAATGTGAAAAATACATATAAAAAAAAAAAAGTCACACTTTTCGATTATTACAATTATTAAAAATATTAACAAAATATTGCCACTTTGATGAAACTGATAATCTCAATGTATATTGTGCTCAATTGCTCGTGAAAACAAACTATCAAAGGTTGTTTTTTTACAACTGCTTTCCGAAAAATGAATAAATAACATTATTTTTTATCATTTTCCCGAGATTTCGTGATCGAACTTGGTATTTAACTGTTCAAACTCTGATTGATAGCTGAATATTCATTTTAAGATTCTTTAAATATTTATTTTATATCAATCACCAAACAACGAAGCTATTCAAAATCCACTCGATCATCAATGATGTGGACTGCAATGTTAATAATGCAGTTTGATATACTGTTAATACATTGTGTGGTGTTTATCAGGTGTTTTTTTCAGACCACAAATTATTCAGATATTAAAGGGACACTCGGTTACTTGGTTATCATGAAGTATTTATGAACCCCTCGATTTATTATCTAGACTACCATTAAGTTCAAATATGACTTAGTGATCATCGAAAATAAAGAACTGTGTTATTACACAAACCATGCAGGTTTATGTGATAAATGAAATTATGGGACCAACATAAAAAACACCCATAACATCATTCTTCTTCTGACTTCATGCATACATTTATAACCATTAAACAAGTTCCCCCAGTAGCCCAATGAAGTAAAATAAAAACGATTTCCTAGATACCATATTTCCCCTATTAGTAGCGTCTCCAAAAATTCCTAAAAAAACACACAATTTTTTGTCTTTACCGCTAATAAATTTGATTACGGGAGTTTTTTACTTCGACACCAGTATGGTCTATGACATAAACCTTAAAGCGCTATCATCATCTATACAAATTACCGCTTTTATCTATCTCCTTTCTTTCAATTTACTATTTAGTTTATCTTTTATTATTATTTAATTCATACGCAACCAACCCGTGTTGTAATCGTTGTTCGACGGATATTGTATCATACAGATACACAGTGATACACTCAGTATACAGTTGGGTTTAGATTTAGGCAATACTGGAGTCATAGTAAGAGATCGCCATACAGTAATTCTATAAAGAACAGTCGGGAAAGATATTGAAAAGTTGAATCATAATAAGAGCGCCCCCTTTGCATAGCGCCCGGGCGCTACTATTAGGGGAAAAAAGGTAGATGGATTAATAGATTTATTACTTACCCCTTGCATTAAATGAGGTGTATGTAATTTCATTTAATATTTTCTTATAATCACTTTTGTGTGACAAAAAAAGAAAGAGATATCATTTTTATTTTGTTGAAAGAAAGAATCTTGTAATAAAAAGAATACTGAATTTGCTTGGACCACGTATGAAATCATTAAGTAAATTGCACTGGAACAAAAAAGACTATGTACCAATTACAATTTACTGTGGTGTGTCTTTGTTGTACTTCTGCTCCGATTTCATAATTGCATCACAAAATAGAAAACATCAACTGATTAATTACAAGCAAATATAAATGATAATTAATGAGTTTAAATCTGAAACAAAACACACATCACATCAATTATCGATCAATTATTGACCGGTTTATCATTCTGCTTCAGCCTTCAACTTCAAACAGATGTTTCTGATTGGTCAATTCTCAACACATTTAACCCTTAACGTACATACAACCACGACTATAATAGCCTTTGCATCCATTGCAAACCAAGATCAGCCTATGAGTAACTTGCAGGCTGATCAGGGTTTACAATGTCCAGCTGCTGATCAATCATTTCCCCCAAAACACCCCTGTGCCACATAAATTGAACATATATATGTATATGTAGCGGTGGGCTAAATAGTTCCCAGATACATCTGTCATGTGACAGGTTGTGTCCATCTGTCATGTGACAGGTTGTGTCTGAGGATTCTCACAGATGACTGTTTGTTTTGTTGCTCTGCTAAGCAAGAATGTGTGTCTTTTATCACCAACTAAAAGCACTCGCAGGAAAACCCAAACCTTTAATTACAGTTGTCTACATCTCCCCTAGTATATAATTACCCACAATAGTAACATACTAAATGTATTATAGCGACACTTATAAGAGAAAAGACAGATCTTAAGCATTGCCCCACCTGAGATTTTTATCACCAGGTTCTATTTACAGTTGCAATAAACACAGGCAATGGATAGTGTTGGATAAAAGGCTTTTGATTTGATCGACCATAGAATGGCATAATTATAGGTATAAGGTATAAGACATAGACACATAGACAAATCCTGTAATTAAGCATTCTAAAGTTTAAATGAATCACAATCCTAAAATGCAATGTTGTAATTGTCAAACTATCTTTGGGCAGTAATAAATATATCACCCCATGACTGATATTATTATTTATGGTGCCCAGCAAAGTAATCAAATCTAATGTCTATCATTAAAGGGATACACGGCAATCTTGAAGTTTTTATCAAGCATTAAAATTAGCATCTCATTTTATAAATCCAGTATCATCAGATATCCGTGAGTCCCTTTAATTATTGAGCCAATGCAAATTATGTGAAAAACTAATGGGACACCTAGGGTTTTTAAAAAAATTAAGATTGACATGTGCCCGAAAATAACTGCCCCATAAATGCATTAAATTGATACAAAGAAGAGAAATAATCTGTAGTACTTTCGTAACTTTTTTCTCCTCAAATTTTATCAATTTCTCAGTAGTTTTTTTAGTAAATTATTTCTCTCTGCTGAAAATTGTTAAAACTGATTTCTATGTACTTCTACTTCTACCACATAACACTGGCCACTTTCAACAAGTTGAAGTTGGGCCAACCATAAAAAATTGTTGGTTTGCTGTTTCACTACCTACCCATGAAAAAGGGCCCAACTCAAAACTTTTTATAGCAATTTTTTAACATATTTTTTTTTTTACCATCTTTAGTATATTTTTCTTTCATTTCTGAAGGTTTTTATTGTCTTACGATAAAAAAAAAAATTCACTTACCTGTAACCCACTTATAAAATCCTGGGTTGGGAAACAGCAAACAAATGTATTTTTAAGGATGGCCTTATTGCCAGATATTGACAATTACTAAAAAGCGACATAAATCATAGAGTTCTGAATTGATCTATTAAAATTAAAATAGCAGTTGTTTTTGTTGTTGTTTTAAAAGGTATGTTGTTTTAAAGGAAAACATTATTTAAAAGAAAATTAATTTATGTAGGTTAATTGTTTATAAATACTAATTACTTTCGTTGGAGAAAAAAAAACACTTAAAAAACCCACATAATACTTAATTATATTTTAAAATATATATCTAATAAGCTATTCATAACGTGGTGAACCAAGTTAATGACACTGGAGCCTCTAAACACCAGTTGCAACCTCCGCCATCCACTCAGCCAACATGCTGCCCTTCTCAACACGATAAAAAGGACATTTAAAATGATGCAGCCTACAGGCGATCAGACTCCAGTCTACCATACATTACATTTAATTAGTCTTCGGGCTACAATATCAATATATATTTACCTGAATTACTTGATGATGGTTGAATTAATCCGACAACATGCAACAAACATAAGACGATAGCTCCAGAGGTGTCCCGAGGTCGAAGGGGCATGTTTACACATTCAAGTCAATCTGAAAAACGTGTTGATTACTTGACCAATTAACGTCTTTAAATTTCGGTAAATCCACACAATTAACGCAGAATCTTTTGTGACAATACATTGTGTATTGAAATAAAGCTTGGTCAAGGTGGTAAATCCATGTCTTCAACAGATAAACAAACGAATAGCGGTTATTTAGTTTACAAATCCGGATAGATACACACCATTCACAAGTTTGACATGCCCGAAATGTCGCGTAGCACAACACAACCTTTGATTGATATCACGTGGTGTATACAACACACGCTACATACAGGTGGGCGGGGCTTACCGATCTGGCGGGAAAATCATCGATCCATGATTAATGAGGACATTAAATTGAATATAGTGCCCAGATTAAATACCAACAGTGACAAACGTTAATGTATTCATTAAAACAATATGATGAAATAAAGCAAATAATAAATGAATGATAATATATGATCAATAGCATTGTTCATTAGCTTTGCTCTAATTTTAACGCAATTGAATAGTGAATAGTTAACTATTCCCTCACACCTCCTTACAGAACATAGACTTTGGGACGTTATATCCTCACACCTTATTGCACGACATGGATTTGTAGAGTATACCTTCATCCCAATTTGTAATACCTCCTAAATGAGCATGGATTTGTATGTGTGGGGTGTTGTACCTACACGCCTCCTAACAGGGTATGGATTTGTATGGGTTATACCACAGACATATTAAATTAGATCTGTGGTTATACCCTCACACCTCCTAACAGGGCATGGATTTGTATGGGTTATACCACAGACATATTAAATTAGATCTGTGGTTATACCCTCACACCTCCTAACAGGGCATGGATTTGTATGGGTTATACCACAGACATATTAAATTAGGTCTGCGGTTATACCCTCACACCTGTTAACAGGGCATGGATTTGTGATGTTTTATTGGTGGAGTAATTATTTCTGGATGGAACCAATACTGTATTCCCCTAATTTCATGCCCAAATGCATACCTGTCAAGTCTCGCGCATTGGGCATGAGACATGCATTTTTGTGTCAAATCACACTCCCACGCATACATTCTACATTCTCACGCATTCTTACAATTTGACCAAAATGTGTTTCGTCTGTGATATTTTTAATAAAATTCAGTATATTTTATACCGAACTCGAAAATAAATCAATAATTTAACCAGATTTCCGTATTGCTTCCATATATTTTGACTTGAATGAATTCAATTAAAATATATGATCACACAAACAGTATTACGCATTTACCTCTGCTAAAATTCAGCCCAAGACCATCTCAGGCTTCAGGGTGATTCACCCCACTGACTCTCTAACCAAGGATCAACCGACCCTTGGGCCGCATCTCACTCTTGACTTCCATTGGGCCATTGCTATGCAATTGGCACTGTTAACCACCGCTAAGGTATGAGGAATTACCTCCCTTCTGACTCGGGCACAAATTGGGCAATGTTCCCCTTTAACCACCACTAAGGTATAAGGAGTTGTCTCCCTTTTGACTCTAGTGCAAACCTACATGGTGAAAATGTTGCTTGGTTTATTTCAGTAGAATATCACATCACTTTTATTATTTTCATACAATTAAACGAAAAGACACTATAAAGGAGTACAAGGCATTCCTGAAGTATTTGTATAATTCTTTTAAAAAGCTGACATTATTTGGAATAATAAAATATAGACAAACACATTGGTTTCCAAGTATCACTTTTATTCAATAATAAAAAATCAGTATTTAACAATCTAAAACATAATCTATGAAAACAATTCAAACATGAAAAAAGTATTGTACAATAGTGAAAATAAAAGCAAAAACTCACATAAAAAATTACAATTGTTGCATAATGGTATAGAATTCATCAGCATTGGTGATTTGATGTAAAGCACATTTCTTGTGCACTTAGGTATTTTTTAATAATTGTTTTACTGGTTTTTCGGAGAGAAAAAAACAACAAAGGGTCGGGGTTGGGAAATTAAAACGAAAATGATTTTCTTAAAAAAAATCTATTTTATAATCATCCACAGACATATTAATAAACAGATAGGAAACTTCCTATCTGAACCAATGAAGTGTTACCAAATATCACGTGGCACCTGAACTTTTCCTTCTATCTTCTCTCTCAATTATTCACTGATTTTGATGAGAATACATTCAAAAGATTCACAGTGAATAGCAAAATGGGATTATAATAATTTCCGTTTATTTTTAAAATAAGAAATTGTATAAAAAGATGTTTAAAGTTAAAAATGTCATCATTTTTTGCTTTTCTCTTAAAATCAAGGTTTTGACATAGTCAAAGTTTCCGTCAAACTCCTTTTTTGCTCTAAATGTAAGAGAAAACAAAAAACTATCATTGGAAAGAAAACTAAATTTGTGATGGTATTTGGCATGAATGAAACTTGTATCTATAAAACTCTTCATGATATGTGTGTTTAAAGCTGGGAAATATTTTGTGAAATTTTCGCACTGTGCCACGTGAAATTTAGATAATTTTCGTAGTGTCCAATCTATTTGTTATTAGGTCTGTGAATCATCTAAGTAATGTCGCTTAGGAAAAACTAGTTCTTTGGTAGGGTATAAAATTTGTTACGTCAAAGGCAATATTTTTTTAGAAATACATGTTTTTTAAAAAAAATTGCGAAGTTTTAAGCTAGTAAGATCAGTAATGCTAAAAATAAAAGACTGGCCTAACTGCAGATATAGTAAATGGCAGGCTGTCTTAACCAGACAAATCCAACAAGGAATCGGAGGATATATTTTCATTGTTTAAACATCTGAAGTCGAGTCCTAGGAAAAAGGAGATGCACAATACACTACTCAATTTTTATAATCTGTCACCCAGGTTTTTTAAAAATAACACGAATACTAAAAACTGGAAATCACCGAAACACATACCAATATTTTATTAAGTTTATCAACAAGGTTTTAGTCCAATCAAGGCAGATTAAGCTTTATAAATAAATAGCGATATTTATTAAACGACGCCATTTTAAATTTCAAATGAAAATATGAAATATTAAAAAATACATAATTCTTTGAAAAGTGACCGATTATAAAAGTTGAATAGTATAGTTATTCTCTATGCCAGGGCCTTTTTGTCCCCTTCAACATTTGGGGAAGCAGTCCTTCCCCTTTAAATAGGGAAAAAGAGCAAGATTACCTTACTTTGGAGAAATTAACATTATAAACTCTTCAAAATTTGCTAAATTAAGTGACTACTAAGTTATAATTAGAGGGGATTTTTTTTTATCAGACATTTTAATGTCAGAATAGGGGAAAACAGAAGGTACTTTGGGTGGGGTAGATGACCTATTACCGGGGGAGATATTTTAATGTCAGTATAGGGGAAAACAGAAGGTACTTTGGGTGGGGTAGATGTCCTATAACCGGGGGAGACATTTTAATGACAGTATAGGGGAAAACAGAAGGTACTTTGGGTGGGGTAGATGTCCTATAACCGGGGGAGACATTTTAATGACAGTATAGGGGAAAACAGAAGGTACTTTGGGTGGGGTAGACGTCCTATACCGGGGGCTACACAGTATGGTTTAAAGACCAGTCTATCTAATCAAGTGTATGCATAAAGTTGACCATTGAGAACCAAAGATATTAAATCTTATTAAAGCACAGCTCTTTTTAATATCAAAGAAATTTCTCCATATTTTAATCTCCCAAACAAAACTAGCCCGGAAGATGAAAGTTAAATAGGTATGTGGACAATTCAAACTAGGGCCATTTGGAGCTCAGTTCAAACTAGGGCCATTTGGAGCTCAGAATTGTCATTCGCAGGACGAATCTGACCATTTGATGATTTCACTGGCTGATTTAGACAATTTATTAAACATGATTTGTTCTTGTAGCTCTGACTAAGGCATAAAAAACATACACTAGTACTTGTACATATTTTTAACTGTTTCATAGAATGAAGAAAAAAACACAAGCCTATTAGCAGACACTACAGCTGAAGTAAAAAATGTTCAAAAAAGAAAGAAGATAATTTCTGTGAAACTTGTTAAACATTCAAACTTTTAAGGTCCATGACCTAAGAAAGAGATATCTTCTCACCTCAAACAACAATTCATGAATCAATAAATGGTCTTTTAGGTTTTGTCCGACTAGTCGAACAAGATCGTCTGAATCATCGTATGATTTGGTTCGAAACGCCTTATCATTTTCATCCGAATCGTTTGTGTTTCGTTATATATCAATAGTAACAAAATTGACACAGTATACTTATAACGTTAGAATTTTTGGCTTAATAAAAACTTTATAATAATTCAGAATAATTACAATAATCAGGAGAATAATAAAAACAATTTATAATCAGGACAGTGATAGCACAACTTGAACAAAACACATTCAATATACCGGTACACATCTCTATATATTACTGTTTATGTACATGCGCTTGCTTTTGTATTTCAAGTGATATCAATTTATTGACTTTTTAAATACAACCTGTTTGGTTTCGATAAATGGTACACAAAAAACATGATAAATATAAACTTCTGAAAAAATCAGTTTATTAACATGACGCCAGTTGTCTATCATATATCCATTTAACTAATCAAACCAATACGATACCTCCGACAAACAATAGCACTTGCAACTGTATTATAATCAAACCTATTGCCAATATACTCCGACATCAACAATAGGGCGGAGATATCTATGTACTGGCGTCACACTAATTGCATGCACTACAAAACAGTAAAATTACAAATAACGTTTTCATTCCTCGTCTAAATACACAAACACATAAAAGCACCAGAAAGTACATCAAAAAGGCACCGCCCATTGGTGCAGATGCTCGCTGTGATGTTGTGATCAAATGATGCCGAAGACACATGTGAAGATTCAATCAATTATGTGAAGTAGTTTCTGATACAAGCTTACATACAATTGAATTGAACTGAATTGGGGTTTTAAGGCGCACCAACACTTGAAAAGGTTATATGGCGCCTAACAGGCATGAACATGCCAGGCTCATCTTCGGATATAAAATACGGAAAATGAGCCTAGAACCTTCTCACCCTGAACTGCAGAGTTGCTGCAAATTCTATCGTAGAAACTCCATTTAAGCTGGAGCCACGTTTGTTTTTCTGCCACTGCTCTTTTGATGCGAGCGAGATAGCACCTGAAACAATGCAGGGATCATGATGAAGACCTTTAATGAACATGAACAAAAAATGATAAAATGAACATGAATTTGCCTACCCCTCCAAAGGGATCTGCAGAAAATGAAATGAAATCGCGTCATTTGTGAATTGTAAATCAAAGTAATGAATCTAAGAAATTAACTTACGATCAAAATTGTCGTAAGTTGTTCCATAAAATCCTGGTTCTATGATGTTGTTTAATGATGCCAAAGACGTGTGAAGTTCCAATCCATTTTGTAAAGTAGTTTCTGAGATACAAGCTTACATATAAAAAATGGAAATAGGGGACACCTAAGACGATCAAGTGGTGACAATATCACATCATTTTTTATTAAATGAGGTAAAAACAGCTTTCCAAACATGGACTACACCAATACAGGTTACTGTTTAAGAATATTTATTGAAAAAATATAATTAAACTAAATCACACAATAATTATGAATGGAGGTTTTCTTGGTTTATACTTTCAAAAAAAATGATTTTAAACGTATTACATTAAATAGTAAAATATAACTACATCAGTTTATCCACACATGTCCCCATCCAGTCAAGTTATTATGTAACATTTTACAATGTAGCTACCGCGGCTCATCCACACATATTAACATACATACTGCTCCAGATAACTGACTGACCTATCGTACTGAACTCATCAATTATCTGTATCAGCAATTTATGAAGACTGAAGTAAACCACAATAGGTTATTCCATTAAAAAAATATCTGGAACCCCAGGAAGACAATTTAACCCTTAACCCGCTAAGCACGACTATAATAGCCTTTGCGCCCATTGTAAACACAGATCAGCCTGCGAGTAACTTGACCAGGGTTTACAATGTCTGGCTGCTGATCAGTCATTTCCCCCCAAAACACCCCTTTGTCACATAAATGGAATGGTCTTAATTCAAAGAAAGAACAGTCCATTATATATATGTAGGGGGTTAAGGGTTAATAAACATCTATGGGTTAATCACATTTTCTGAAATTTGGTTTATTAAACTCAATTTTGCATCTATTGGTGGGTGTTCAATTTCAAAAGTGCCTTCCTGGGATCCCATGTATGTTTTAAAGGAATAGCCCTTAAGAGACTTGTTTTATTTCTGATATGTAGAGATTTACTATTGTTTGCCTGAAGATAACACTGTTAGACAGCTAAAAGTAATGGTTAGTTTTTCCTTAAACAATTTCTAAGCAAGAGAACTTCAAATGACGGCTGTGAAGAGTTAGAAATAGGATGCTATCAATTTTACACTGTAAATGTATCTGGAAATATACATATGTACTTCATACTGACCCTCTGATAATATTTGTTTTCATTTTAACATTTTATTTCTTTTCAATACAATAATGTACAAAAACAATAATTATGAAATTGTATTCAACAATAAATTACAATATAATGTATTCAAAAGAAAATGTTTAGTTTAATAGAAATATATAGAGAGAAAGGTAGATGATAGAAAGATAGAAAAAAGAAGAATATAGTATGAGTATAGTAAGAGGTATATCTATGGAAAGTGACTAATTACTAATTAACTTCCATTTCATTTCTCAAATGTCAACAAAGTTCCATTTGGCATTGTGTTGAAGCATTCAACATCAGGGATCGTTTTATAATACTTGTTTCTGTATAGAAAGTATTTTGAAATAATAATAATAAAATTCAAAATACAAACATTTCTGTTGTTTTTACATATTAAACCAAATGATAGTCTTTAAGTCAAAAGAAATTTGAAACCTTTTGCTTTGTAGAATTTGTTGTAATTGTGACCAAAATCTCTGGCATATATGACACTTTCTGATAATCTTATACGAATCCTAAAATAAATATACGTAAAATACATGGACATATAAGCTATCTAGAGCACTGCATATATAAAGCATATTACACATTTATACACATCTATACAAAATATGCCATTTTTTCAGGTAAACAATGAACAATAGAAAATAAATAAAAACATGAGCATCATACACTATCATAGACGTTTCTTCCAAGTGGTTATTTTTCTATCCCTAAATGACCTATGACTGTTCACAGGCATTTTGCCATATACAAAATGGTGTTCAAAAACTGGCCGTCAAGTTTACAATGGCTTATTTAAGGCCCTAACCCGCCAAATACTATATATACAAGAATCTTTCATGGGTATCTGTTATCTGAACCTTGGCTCTGTTGAATTCTGTGCTATCAACATTTTGTATGTTTATTTCACAATGACGTCATGCAACTGTTGCTGTTATCGACATCAGTGTTGATGACTGTGACACTTTTCAGATTTTCCAGTACTCGTGTGGTTCCCATAGTTCTTTAACGTGCTCACGGATGCACGTGACTGCCCGGTTTACATCCCTATCGATGGGCGAGGCTAATGGAAGTGTCACGCCCCATGCTAGCTAGAGGATGTGTCTTAACTAACACTACATATATGACCCAGAGAACGCACAATAATTTATATTTATCTTCCCATATGACAAGGAGAACATGTTATAATAATTTATATGCATATATAACAGGTGATGAAAAAATTGTTCCTCAACCGGGACTCGAACCCAGGGTCTCTGGTTTACTGTACCAGTGCCCTACCACTGAGCTATCGAGGACATACGGTTAGGAAACAAATTTTCACCATTTACCTGTATCCAGTTACACATACATTATCATCTTAGGGCTGCTCATACTGAAGAAGAGTTTTAATGTATGCAGAGCATGATTTATCTACCCAGGGGCATATTCCAACTATATTCTACGATGTCAACCTGTAAGGTAACATATCAGACCTTGAGAATATTATGTAGGTCAAGACCTATCAGCCAGTCTCTGGGCCTGTAACAATTGCCTGTGTGCCTGTATCTCGGCGGCAGACAGGGGCGTGGCGTCGCTGTTCATCTGACGTATCGGAGTGTGTACCATAGATTGTCCTCGACGTCGCACTGCTACTGCCTTCTGTTGACTAGGTTTACCATGTGACTCTGGGGTTGCTGAATCATTCTGCGGTAATTTTACCTCCAAGCTCGGGAGTTTTTTAACTGTTTGATGTTTCACTGGAGAAGAGTTGGTTGTATCCTCAATGTCTATATTGGGAACGACTTGCAGTGTATCTACAGACGCTGACATAGCTCTCCTGAAAACACAGTTCATTAAATATAAACTATTAACATATTTATTTTACATCCATTACCAAATAAGTTATATACTGATACACGTTTTTCTTAATAGCAAGGATACAGGTGTAATTGTAGTCTTGAAAAGGGGAAGTGGTCTGAGGAGTGTAGTTTTCTGAACGATACAACCACGTATCTTGGACAACTAAACAATGATTGGTTTGGTGAGAAGCAACTGTCCTACTGCCTAACAGCACTCAAACAAATAACCAAGCACTGTACATTAGTTTGACATCATAGCTGAGCATCCTGTAAAGTTTCAAAACAATTGGTTGAAAATTGTGGGAGGAGATAGATACAGAAACTTTTCGGGATGGACATGGCGAATGCAATATGCCCACTAACTATTTGGTGGTGGGGGCATACCAACTAGAAGGTCACAGCCTACATGTTGAGCCCTATAATAAAGGTCCAAATTTGTTTTTGATCTGACTGACACCACTGTCAATCCTAAGAGATATTAAATTAATGCCATTAACAGTGGTGAATGCATATCGTAGCGGAGACCAGATGTGACCTATATTTTGTCGAAAGTAGGTCACAATGACCCAAAATTTTGCATATGATGTTAGATGCATATAAGAAACATTCTGGTGAAGTTTGGTGAAAATCCTGCAAGAAGGAAGCTAGATATGCATGTCATAGCGGAGACCATACATGACCTATATTTCATCGAAAGTAGGTCACAGCAACCCAAAATTCTGCATATGTTAGATGCATATAAGGCACAATTTGGTGAAGTTTGGTGAAAATCCTAAAGAAAGAAAAAGATACACGCGTCATAGCTTAGAACACACGTGACCTATATATTGTCGAAAGTAGGTCACAGCGATCCAAAATTTTGCATAAGACGTTAGATGCATATAAGGAACATTCTAGTGAAGTTTGGTGAAAATACTACGAGAAAGAAGCACATGTCATAGCGGAGACTGGACGTGACATATATTTTTCGAAAGTAGATCACAGCGACCCAAAAATATTGCAATTTGATGTTAATGCATATAAGGAACATTCTGGTGAAATTTGGTGAAAATCCTGCAAAAAAAGAAGCAAGATACGCATGTCATGGTGGAGACGGACGTGACTATATTTCGTCGAAAGTAGGTCAAAGCGACCCGAAATTTGTTTTGTACATGATGTTCCCGCATGTAACAAAGGAGATAATAAGAAACGGAAAAAATGGATGCACGGACGGATGGACACACATACACAAAAGTCGAGATCCGTAAACAAGCTCGACAAAAATTAAGAGGTCAAATTTATCTTTTTCACATAAATATGTAATACATATATTCTACCCTTCCCCCTACATATACATCTATGTAAAATACTATCAATAATGTGTATATAAAATATGCATATGTAACTACACATAGGCTAAGTAGACAGTTATCAGTGAACTTGACCTACCATGTGGCAATTATGGTGCTGAGTGCATCAAGGACTTGTGTGGCTGTAAGACGCTTCTGTGGATCCATTATAAGTAACTTCTGTACCACCGTCTTGGTGTTCTCTGATACTCGCATGTCACTGAAATACAGGGGGATATAGTCTAGTCAACCAGTGGTGCATTAATGATAGGTACACTCGCACGTCATTGTAATACAGATTATAGAGTATGGTTTCATCGCGTTGGTTAAATTGACCAACGAGATGAAACCATTCTCTATTTGTTTTGTAGCATGTCCATTTCAGGTCCCTGCCACACTCCAACTTGTTATTCTAACTGTTATTCTGACAGGTGTTGTTTTCAATTAAACGATTTACACGTGTGCTATTACAAAGAGAATTTTCAATGACCATGCTGCTAGGGGATATAGAAGCTAGTCAACCATTAATGATAGGTGACTTCTGTACTACTGTCTTGGTGTTCTCTGACACTCACATGTCACTGAAATACAGGGGGATATAGTCTAGTCAACCAGTGGTGCATTATTGGGCCATTTTTTTTTTGGCCGGCGGCATGCATTTTTAGCTCACCTGAGCTAAGGCTCAAGTGAGCTATTGCCATCACGTATCGTTCGTCGAAATTTGGTCTGAAGCATCCTTATATGAAGCTCTTGCAAAGTTGTTAAAGGGACTGGAGGCGATCTAGAAGAGGGCTTGGTGTCAATTCAGAAGGAAATGACAAGCTTCATGATGTGCTTCAGTTTCATTTAAAATGTGCATATGCATTAGATTAACCCGCATGTTACCTTCCAGTTAATAATTGGTAATGAAAATGTAAGACTGTAAACATGGTAAAGCTCTACTATTTTGTGCGTTTTGTTGCTAAATCATTAATATAAATTATTATTAATATTGCAAACAGTTGTTCATATAATTCAAATATAGTGTACTTCTATCATAAAACAATAATTGTTAAGTGCCTTAAAATATACATTTTTATGAATGATTTATACAACAAAACTAGCCGGGGAATGTTTACGAGCGTGAATCGCTGATAAACACAGAAGTTCAATGAGATCTTTAACTGGCACAGGGTATCACTCTCCCTGCACACAGGACCGATGGCTTTATATCCCCTCCGAAGAACGGCATACTTTCACAGTACATTGCCCGAGTAAGGCTTGACGTGACCTCACCGGGTATAGAATCCGTAACCTCTGGGACGACAGGCAAGTATGCTAACCACTCGACCATCACCACTCGTTTTAAACAGCTTCAAACAGAATGCACATTCGGGTTTGATGACATTTCATCAGTAACATCCTCTCATTGATATTCTATTAAAGGGACACGCGACAATCTTGATATTTAAAAACTCGCAGCTTCCCGTTAGTTGTTCTATATAAATTGCATTTTTTCAATCATTACTATTAATTATAAGACTTGCATAAGGAAATTGTTTTTGCATATTACTAACTGTTGATTACATTTCACCAATAATATATTCAAACCTATGGTAGAATAATGAAGAAAAGTTGAAACTCGAATTTTATTAAATATATATGTAAGCAAATTTAACGTTAAATGATACTGGATTAATATATCAAGAGGCTCATTTTAATGCTTAAAAAGACTTCAAGATAAAAATAAAATTATCTGGGGAACCACCCAACCTCACCCCAACTTCCCGCTACAAACCTTGCACATGCACTGCTCATTTACTTGAGCCTACAGCTCAAAATCGGCCAGCTAAACCCCTGCTGTGTGTAGATCAATACTTAAGAACATTTATCGATTTACCCGCTAAAGCTAATCTAATATACTCAGGTCACTCATATGCCGCTTTTTATCCGGTTTGCTTGTTTGTAATCTATAGGTCACCGGCTACGCCAAAATGGCAGAAACAGGGGGATACAGTCTTGTCAACCATTGGTTTAATAATGATAGATACACTCCCATGTCGCTGAAATACAGGGGGATACAGTCTAGTCAACAATTGGTTTATTAATGATAGGTACACTCACATGTCACTGAAATACAGGGGGACACAGAGTCTAGTCAACAATTGATTTATTAATGATAGGTACACTCACATCACTGAAATATAGGGGGACATAGAGTCTAGTCAACCATTGGTTTATTAATGATAGGTACACTCACGTCACTGAAATACAGGGGGACATAGAGTCTAGTCAACCATTGGTTTATTAATGATAGATACACTCACATCACTGAAATATAGGGGGACATAGAGTCTAGTCAACTACTGGTTTATTAATAATAGGTACACTCACATGTCACTGAAATACAGGGGGACATAAAGTCTAGTCAACCATTGGTTTATTAATGATAGATACACTCACATCACTGAAATATAGGGGGACATAGAGTCTAGTCAACTAATGGTTTATTAATGATAGGTACACTCACATGTCACTGAAATACAGGGGGACACATAGTCTAGTCAACAATTAGTTTATTAATGATAGGTACACTCGCATGTCACTGAAATACAGGGGGACATAGAGTCTAGTCAACCATTGGTTTATTCATTTGCATGTCACTGAAATACAGGGGGACATAGAGTCTAGTCAACGGTGAACCATTGGTTTATTCATTTGCATGTCACTGAAATACAGGGGGACATATAGTCCTAGTCAACCACTGGTTTATTCATTTTCATGTCACTGGAATACAGGGGGCATATAGTCTAGTCAACCACTGGTTTATTCATTTGCATGTCACTGAAATACAGGGGGACATATAGTCTACTCAAACATTGGTTTATTCATTTGCATGTCACTGAAATACAGGGGGACAGAGTCTGGTCAACTATTGGTTTATTCATTTGCATGTCACTGAAATACAGGGGGACATATAGTCTAGTCAACTATTGGTTTATTCATTTGCATGTTACTGAAATACAGGGGGACATAGAGTCTAGTCAACAGTGAACCATTGGTTTATTCATTTGCATGTCACTGAAATACAGGGGGACATATAGTCTTGTCAACCACTGGTTTATTCATTTGCATGTCACTGAAATACAGGGGGACTAATAGTCTAGTCAACCATTGGTTTATTCATTTGCATGTCACTGAAATACAGGGGGGACATATAGTCTAGTCAACCACTGGTTTATTCATTTTCATGTCACTGGGGATATGGTCTAGTCAACCACTGGTTTATTCATTTGTATGTCACTGAAATACAGGGGGACATATAGTCTACTCAACAGGGGGACAGAGTCTGGTCAACTATTGGTTTATTCATTTGCATGTCACTGAAATACAGGGGGACATATAGTCTAGTCAACCACTGGTTTATTCATTTGCATGTCACTGAAATACAGGGGGACATATAGTCTACTCAACCATTGGTTTATTCATTTGCATGTCACTGAAATACAGGGGGACAGAGTCTGGTCAACTATTAGTTTATTCATTTGCATGTCACTGAAATACAGGGGGACATATAGTCTAGTCAACCACTGGTTTATTCATTTGCATGTCACTGAAATACAGGGGGACATATAGTCTAGTCAACCATTGGTTTATTCATTTGCATGTCACTGAAATACAGGGGGACATATAGTCTAGTCAACCACTGGTTTATTCATTTGCATGTCACTGAAATACAGGGGGACATATAGTCTAGTCAACCACTGGTTTATTCATTTGCATGTCACTGAAATACAGGGGGGACATATAGTCTAGTCAACCACTGGTTTATTCATTTGCATGTCACTGAAATACAGGGGGGACATATAGTCTAGTCAACCACCGGTTTATTCATTTGCATGTCACTGAAATACAGGGGGACATATAGTCTAGTCAACCATTGGTTTATTCATTTGCATGTCACTGAAATACAGGGAGACATAGAGTTTAGTCAATCAGTGGTTCATTAATGATAGGTTACTTAAATAAGCAAGTGAAAACTCATACTGTACACAGATACATTTACTTACTTTGGAATTTTAAAGTCTGCAGCCTTAATTTTCCTAAACAATTCCTGTGGTACACTATCGTAGAATGGAAACTGTCCATACAACATGGTAAATAACACAACTCCAAGAGCCCACATGTCACTGGGTTTCCCTAGGTATGGTTTACCTGCAAATGACAGAGATGAGGGATATAATATGAGAATGTTTATCGGCACGACGGTCGTGCCGATTATTTTCCTTATCGGCACGACGGTCGTGCGAATAATATTCATTATCGGCACGACGGTCGTGCGAATTATATTCCTTATCGGCACGACGGTCGTGCGAATAATATTCATTATCGGCACGACGGTCGTGCGAATAATATCTCTTATTGGCACGACGGTCGTGCGAATAATATTCTTTATCCGCACGACCGTCGCGCCAGTGTATCGATATGTGTTGCATTTCATGTAATGTTAAGTAGACCAATATATAAAATTGTATTTGATTTGATTTGCAACTAGACGCCCATTGTTCTAAATTATGTAAATCATTTTGTAATATGGTATGGTCCTGTTGAGACTTAATCGTGCGAAAGCTCTAGAAGACAATTATCCGAGAATATTCTAACTCGGGAATTCGGAAGGTCGTTTATATGGCATAGGAACAACAAAGGCCCCATTAGAGACCACTGCGTAACGCCGGATTCTACGTGAGCTTAAGCAGGAGACTTTCTCCAACAAAAATTCTTCTTACAAGTGGAAGTGTTTGAATTGTTAATAATACACCGAGGAAATGGCTGTGGCAGATGCAGTAACAAAAAACAAATGTACGTTTGTTCTAATGCAGTGTGACATATATAATAGGATCTTATATAAGTGGTTGTTTTATATAGAGTTTAATAACCAGTGTTTTTGAGATACGGGAAATATCACCCGATGTAGAGAAATGACCCCGATATAAGAACGAGTGCGGAGGAGCACTCGTTCTTAAATCGGGGCCATTTCTCTACTGAGGGAGATATTTCCCGTATCTCAAAAACACTGGTTATTAAACGAGTATATTTAAGAAATAGAACATCGTTTACTGTGAATTATCGTTTAATATATCACGGTTTGGAGTTCAATTGTAAACAATAATTTCACGAGCCCGAAGGGCGAGGGAGAGTAAAAATATTGTTTACAATTGAACGACAAACCGTGATATATTATAGATAATTCACCGTAAACGATGTTCTATTTCTATTCTAATACACTTAAAATGTGAAAATAACGCACACTTCGAAAATCTTTCGCATTGCTTTGCTTACTCTCCTAACGTTGCATACGTTATAATGCGCAATGTGCAATGCTTATTCTCCAAACGTTGCAAAAATTACAGTGATATATCGTTCAATATAACGAGATATATTAAACTAGGCTATATAGTGCGGGTGTATTAGAATACATCATTTAAAATGATATTTTATTAATATTTCTAATGGTTTACGCCTTTTTACACGAGTTTGCACGTGAACGCAAAGACGACAATAGGTAATAATAGTAATTCATACAACAAATATGGATAATCTACATGATAAATAGAATATTATGTCAGTGCCTTTTACTATCAAGTTTATTAGGCGAGGCTTAGAAAACGAAGAATGGCGAGCGTTTTCGTCTGCCGAGCCATTCTTCTTTTCGTGCCGAGCCTAATAAACTTGATAGTAAAAGGCACTGACATAATATTCTATTTATCATGTAGATTATCCACATTTGTTGTATGAATTACTATTATTACCTATTTCTCAGAATGTTACGCTTTTCGAGGACGCCGCATGTTGTTGTTTTTTGTTTGTTTTATGACGTCAGGCAACGTTACGTGCATGACGTCAGATAACTTTAAGTACAATAAACGCCGAGGGATTCCGCATCGATTTGCTCTATTGGTCATTGCCTAATAAATTATTAGGCAGAAAAGTGCATATCTGCATGATAAATAGCTTTTCTATTCCCAGTATTTCCTATACAAATCACAGACAAATATGTGATATAATGTTTCTATTAAGAGTTTTGAATCTTAATATAACGCGAAATTTGTCTAGCATTACACTTATTAAAGAGAGGCAAATAAAAACGAGCTGAAAGTTCATAAATGCCCAACAGTATTTTAAGATGTTCAAAGATTTCAGAATAAACACAAATGCAAGATTCTATTCATTACAAAACACTCATGCTAAAATCTAAATAAAAAGATGATGGTGTTTATCTCATGAGAAATTCATTGTTGGTCTAGCAAAGTTGTATATGTTTATGAATTGCAACCCGAGGTATAAGTGTTTTTATCGGAACCGAGGCTCTGCCGATATTCCGATTAAGACATATTTCGAGCCTATTGTAGGGGGGGGACCGAGAATGTTGTATATTTATTGTGTTGTGCTCTGATTTTTGGTCTAAAAACAATTAAGAAATACCAGATAAGTTTTGTATTCAAAAGCTAAATTATGAACATATAGATCTTCAATAAAGTCAATTACAAAGTGCTGTTAAGCTATTCTTACCCTCAATACAGCAATGCTATACAAATAAAAAACTAAGAGCGGGCCTCAATTTATATACCTGAGTTGATCAGCCATGAAGCGTGCTGGCTGTAAATTCTCAAGCTTCCCATGCTTTTTCAATGACCAAGTAGCGTTGGTAAATGTGTCTTTAAAACACTTATACCGAGGGTTGGAATTCCCTATCTGAACCGAATACCCATGATATATTTTTTTTTTGCATATCAGAGACATGTCGTGCGTTGACGCCGCCAGCTACTAACGTTTTGCATGTTTTCCGGCATACCGGATGTTGGCGCGCGTGAATTTTATCTCGACCCTAGGGTGAGATGGAAATATCTAGCACCGGTAAAATGACGGATATCCTTGTCCGGTATGCAAGAATTGTAAATAATACCCCGAGCAGAAGCAGTAATAAACACATTTACGTTTGTTCTAATGGATTATGTGTGTCATGTAGAGGATCTTATATAAGTGGTTGTTTTAATTGTTTCTATTCA
Organism: Cyrtodaria siliqua; assembly: GCA_037043455.1. Lineage (NCBI taxonomy): Eukaryota > Metazoa > Mollusca > Bivalvia > Adapedonta > Hiatellidae > Cyrtodaria > Cyrtodaria siliqua. The sequence continues at coordinate 123,283 of JAWPHD010005316.1, read as the reverse complement.
ACGTTTTCAATGTTCATACTTAAACTGTATCTAGTCAAATGTTTATGTTTAGAAACATTCTGGCAAATCTGTGCGTGTTTTTTTTTTTATTATTATTATTATTCCTCCCACTCACACACACGAAATCAGTAGGGCATTCTCTGTTCATGTCCTTCTGTCAAAACTTTCGGATAAGAAACGCTTTTTTCGTTATCTGCTAACATGTCATTTAAACACTTCGAAATGTTACATAAGCTTAGCAGTAAGCCATGAATGTGTAAGTAATGGCATTTTAATCACAGAATGCTCTTAAAGTTTGAGAGTAATGTGTCTTTTGTTGGTTACATTATACCGGCTGTTGCGGTTCAGTTTAAGTTATTTTATATGGAATTTGACGTGCTATTTTTAGTGAGATGCTGGTTAAGCAATAGATAGTCTGCTCTCAGCGAGTTGGATTATTTAAACACCGAGATGGGCGTAGCCCAACGAGATGTTTAAATAACCAACGAGCTGAGACAGACTCTATCTTTTTTGTAGCATGGTGTACTTAGTAACACTGTGACGTCAGAGTGACCGTACTCTAACTTCCTCTATCTGGTAGTTGTAGCATGCTCGGTGACATTTCCTATGATGATTTCAAAGATATTAAATCGTTTAATGTAGGGTAGCTAAAGGGGCGTGACTATACCGTACTACAACTATCAGATGGAGGAAGTTGGAGTACGGTCACTCTGGCGTCACATTGTTACAAAGTACACCAGATAGATTCTGTCTCTAGTACTAGATTTAATGCTTTGCATTCATAAAAGGAAATATCATCGACCTTGCTACAAATGAGTTTTAAGTCCCCCGAACGGAGGTGTACAATCTCTACACAGAGTTGTCGTTCCTCATCAAAAACCAAGAATCTTGGCAGGCGTTGAAAAACGATGTAAATGCAAAATTTCTTGATGGCACTAATATTTTTCTGAATTAACTTGATATGAAATGCTTAAATTACAAAAGAAAACATTTTTCGGCTTGAATGTTTTCAATATACAGTAAAGTATGCTCAGATTTATATTGCGATAGAATAAAGGTTTGTACTTTGGCATATCACTCCGTCGTTAAAACATTCAAACAAGAGGGCCATGATGGCCCTATATCGCTCACCTGAGTTAATTTGAACCAATACAAGAGGGCCAGGGCCAAGATGGCCCTAAAGCGATCACTTGAGTACTGGCACATTATCGAACTTCTTCGAAATCTTATGGTCATATACAATCTGTGCAAGTTTGGTTAAGACTGTTCAAGAAATGTGGACAGTTTAAGACACTGACAAATTTTGTAAAGATCAAATACAAAATGAAGGTGCTAGAGAGTAACACCTTGGGCAGAGCCAAATGTGACCCCAGGGCTACATGTAATATATGAGAGCTGTGTGCTTTGTGGTTTTAGAGAAGAAGATTTTTTAAGTTTTTCTCTATACAAGTCTATGTAAAACGTGACCCCTGAGGCGGGGCCAAATGTGCACCCAGGGTCACCATTTGAACAAACTTGGTAAAGGACCATAAGAGTATAGTAAATGCAAAATATTAAACCTCTGGCTCTTGTAGTTCCAGAGAAGAAGACTTTAATGTGTTTCCTATATAAGTCTATGTAAAACTGTGACCCCGGGGCACAGTCAAGTTTGACACCAGGGTCACCATTTGAACAAAATTGGTAGAGGACCATGAGCTTATAGCAAAAGCAAAATATTAAACCTCTGGCTCTTGCAGTTTCAGAGAAGAAGATTTTTTTCAGTTTTTCCCTATACATGTCTATGTAAAACATGTGACCCTTGGGGCAGGGCCAAATGTAAGCCGAGAGTCACCATTTGAACAAACTTGGTAAAGGACCATAAGCTTATAGTAAATACAAAATATCAAACCTCTGGCTATTGTAGTTTCCGAGAAGATTTTTTAATTTTTTTCCTATGTAAGTCTATGTAAAACTGTGACCCCCGGGGCGGGAACAAATTTGACCCCAGGGTCACCATTTGAACAAACTAAGTAGAGGACCATAAGCTGATGCTACATGTAATACATGAGAGCTCCGTGCCATGTGGTTCCAGAGAAGAAGATTTTTTTCAGATTTTCCCTATACAAGCCTATGTAAAACTGTGACCCTGGGGGAGGGCAAAATATGACCCCTGTGTCACCATTTGAACAAACTTGGTAGAGGACCATAAGCTTATAGCAAATACAAAATATTAAACCTCTGGCTCTTGCAGTTTCAGAGAAGAAGATTTGTTAAGTTTTTCCCTATACATGTCTATGTTAAACATGTGACCCTTGGGGCGGGGCCAAATGTGACCCCAGGGTCACCATTTGAACGAACTTTGTAAAGGACCATAAGCTTATAGTTAATGCAAAATATCAAACCTCTAGCTCTTGCAGATTCCGAGAAGAAGATTTTTAAAAAGAAAATCCTATATAAATCAATGTAAAACTGTGACCCCCGGGGCGGGGACAAATTTGTCCCCAGGGTCACCATTTGAACAAACTAAGTAGAGGACCATAAGCTGATGCTACATGTAATATATGAGAGCTCCGTGCCATGTGGTTCCAGAGAAGAAGATTTATTTCAGTTTTTCCCTATACAAGCCTATGTAAAACTGTGACCCCCGGGCGGGTCCAAATGTGACTCCTGGGTCACCATTTGAACAATCTTGGTAGAGAACCATAAGCTGATAGCAAATGCAAAATATTAAACCTCTGGCTTTTGCAGTTTCAGAGAAGAAGATTTTTTAAGTTTTTCCCTATACATGTCTATGTAAAATATGTGACCCCTGGGGCGGGGCCAAATGTGACCGTAGGGTCACCATTTGAACAAACTTGGTAAAGGACCATAAGCTTATAGTAAATGCAAAATATCAAACCTCTGGCTCTTGCAGTTTCCGAAAAGAAGATTTTTAAAAAAAAATCCTATATAAATCTATGTAAAACTGTGACCCCCGGGGCGGGGACAAATTTGACCCCAGGGTCACCATTCGAACAAACTTAGTAGAGAACCATAAGCTGATGCTACATGTAATACATGAGACCTCTGTGCCTTGTAGTTTCAGAGAAGAAGATTTTTTAAAGTTTTTTCCTATATGTCTATATGAAAAACATGCAAAATCTCAATATACAAACTTTGGACCCCCGGGGCATAGCCATTTTTGACCCCGGGGACTTCATTTCAACAAACTTGATAGTCTAGACGTTGGCGATCATTTTAAAAGAAAAACTTTTGAAATCTGTCCAGCGGTTCTTGAGAAGAAGATTTTTTAAGGTTTCGACCATATATGGTAATGGCGGCCATCTTGGATGTCGCGCTGACCTAATTTTAACAAATCTAAAAAGCATTCATCTAAGGATCATCCACGTGAAGTTTGATCAAAATTGGCCACGCAGATTCTGAGGAGAAGTCGTTTGAAACAAAAGTTAACGACGACGGACGACGGACGACGGACGACGGACGAAGAGTGATCCCAATAGCTCACCTTTGAGCCTTCGGCTCAGGTGAGCTAAAAAGACACCACCAAATCGTTCCAATAGGATTACAGAACAGCGTTTTTTTTAGCAGCACTTTCCAATATCACATAGCTCTTAACAACCTACCTTAAAGTTAAAATGAGCCAACATCATATCGCAGCCATAACATTGAAAGTCTGAGGGATTTCCATGAATGTTCACATAAATCTTAAACCACAATCAGAATGTGAGTCGTGTTCAAGCATAACTTGTGTACTTCAAAGGTCAAGGTAAAACTTAAACATAAAGGTCAAACGAGTAAAATTACTAAAGGGATTTACATGAAACGTCCCACAAATGTTAACCACAGTGAAAAGTTGGGTCGTGTGCAAGTATCGGGCGCGTCACTGTCACACTTGACCGTCAAAGGTCAAATGCGTTGATTTTTACCCCTCCATTTTCCAGTAATGGGACACACGGCCATCTTGAAGTATTTAAAATGGGCGTATCGATTTATATATCCAGTATCATTTTTACTTTTACCCTGGGTACATTTTAATAAATCAAATTTTAAGTATTCACTATTGCGTCTTATTATACATGTACTATAAGTTTTAATATATTATTGGTGCAATAATATCAAAAAATAATAATATGCAAAAACAAATGGCTTAATACAATTCTTATAATTAACATTAATGATTGAACAAATGCAATTTACGTAGAAAAACTAACGGGACGCCGCTAGTTTTTAAAAAAATCAAGATTGCCATGTGTCCCTTTAAAACAGCTATCCTGCCAACAACAGGGAACTTTTAAAACAAATGTACTTCGTTTCTAAGCTAAGGTATATGAGTAACTTACACATGTTGCCAATCTGAACTCTGTAACTACACTATCAACGCTTTAACCAGCCAGGCAAACCACCACCCTATTGTCCGTCGAATTATGAGTTACCAACTCTAAATTCAGTTAACGCATACTCAATTACAGGTATTTAAGTATCCATGAAAATATGTTGACTTCTTCTCGAACATGTGCATTATTGTATAACCTCAACACATGGATAGAGTTGCCTGTTGTCGGCGGAATAACCAAATGTACAATGTAAGAATTCCCATCAGAATTTATTTTTGGTGGCATTTATTACTTACTAGTGACTTTTCTTGTATTTGATTTGCATGATTAACAGTGCTAAGTTTCGTGTGTATGACATAATTATGCCAAACTAATTAGCATATGCACGCTTTACCATTTTACGGCATTAACTTATCTGCAATTTGTTGTAAATTAATAAATGAATTAACAACCTCATTCTTACAATACGAGCATACGGCTTCCCGCAAGACACTTATTAAAGTAGCTACCCCGCCAACAACGACCAAATTTAACAACTGTCCTGTGCGTCGAATTAAGAATGATCAACTCTAAAATCATTTCACGTATACTTAATTACATGTATTTTAGGTATACATCAACTAGGCTTTTAATCGGTACATATTAATTATTTTATGACCTCAACACATGAGTAGAGTTTGGAAGAATGATTTTGTATTTTAAAATGTGCCTGTTGTTGGCGGGTTGGCGGGTTGAATAAATTGTCACTTTGGAGTTAAGGTCTAGATATAGCAAATAATTACGTTGCGATAGCTATTGTTATTTTTCTTATAGGCTATGTTGTCATATAGGGGCTGTGTATTTTTGTATACATGTTCTTCTCTTTTTCTCATACGTAGTTTGTGTGTTTATTTGTTTTGCCACATTTTCACCTAAATATCTATCTTTCGATAATATATGTGTAAAATGAAACTATTTAAACAGAAGACAGAATCAAGTAGGATGATAGGGGATTGATTGCGGTGATGAGCGGCAATTTGGCAAACCTGACTGTCTTTATATCGTCCCAGTTCATATAGATGTCAGCAAGTTCCACCAACGCACGCACGCGTACACACACACACGCACCCGCGCACGCACACACACACACCCTTTCCATCTTGTAATGTTTTTATTATGTATACATGTGAATTCCATATGCCATAATGGCAAGTATGTTCTATACATACTGTATAAGTTATTTACTTGTATACCATTTGAGATATATCCTTATACGGACCTTTCGGAAAATACTGTACAAGATTCTTGTTTTTCATTCAAAACACAATTTACCCATAATTTTACACAATGTAACTGTTCCCTAAGTATTTTATTTGTTTTGTATACATTACGAGTTTGTAAAACACTTTACGTTTCTGTTTACAGTCGTGCCGATAAAGAACAATACTATAGTCGTGCCGATCAGTTTCTTTATTCCATCGACCGTCGTGCGGATAAAGAAAATAATCGGCACGACGTCGTGCGGATAAAGAAAATAATCGGCACGACGGTCGTGCGGATAAAGAAAATAATCGGCACGACGGTCGTGCGGATAAAGAAAATAATCGGCACGACGGTCGTGCGGATAAAGAAAATAATCGGCACGACGGTCGTGCGGATAAAGAAAATAATCGGCACGACGGTCGTGCGGATAGCCTCGTTCATATAATATAGCAAGTTCATGTATAAAAGGAAGTTCTATGTAAAAAATTCAAGACAAGCTTTTTACATACTAAAACATAATTAACTTTAACGTGATTAAATTTGAAGTGATAAATATAATGTTTGGTTTTGTAATTATGTAAAGAGTTTTTTTATTAAATTAGCATAATATTATTCAAACACATTTTTTTTTTATTATGAGTTAAAAAACTGAAAAAATGGTAAAATAATTATCAAAATTGGATGATAAACAAAGAAGATATGAACATTTGAAGCTTGTTCTAAAACAGATATGGAAGGTGTCATATGTCATTCTTAATTACCACATGTGTATGACATACATGTATTGATAAATTGATCAAATCACTAACAAGAGTGCCAAATTGACACAATATACGCCTGTCATACATATGAAATTCATATTTCTATGACCATGTACAAATTTACCTTGACTATGCTCCAAGTTGCATCAAGATCGGATTATAAATGTTAAAGTTATTAAGCGGAAAATGCAACAAGAGGCCCAAGAGGACCTGTATCGCTCTAGTGGCTGTATGGAGTCTGTGGTATGGGGTGATGGGGTATTAGTTGTTGTAGCACTTGTGACAAAACCCTTTGCCCTGCACTGAGCAAAATGGCAGTCAAAAATATAAATTACTCAAGTTCCCCAAGCTGTACCCATGCAGAGGCGTCCCTTTAAACAGGAGGACAAAACCAGTTTTATAAATGCTGTGCCTCCAGTCCCTGAATGACCATATCAAATTAGAGTCAAATGCATTCACATTTGGACAAGACATTTAATTTTATTGTGTGATTTTACCCAATTACCCTCTAGGGGACCCCTGCGGATGGAGCCAAAATACGAAAACTTATTGTGCAACTGCACATCCTCAACTAAGGATACCCCACACATGAACTTGAAATATCAAAGGGTATACAGGGAGTTAGTGTCACAAGGTGGAAACTCTGTAATGGTAAGTCAAGTCCATAAATGACTATACCAAACTAGAATCATAACCATTCACATTGGGACAAGATGATTCATTTTTGTGAGATTTTTGACCCAATCGGAGACCTTATTGCACATCTACACATCCGAAATAAGAAATTCACCACACATGAACTTGACATACACCACACATACATGAACTTGACATACACCACATACATGAACTTGACATACACCACACATACATGAACTTGACATACACCACACATGAACTTGACATACACCACACATACATGAACTTGACATACACCACACATGAACTTGACATACACCACAGATACATGAACTTGACATACACCACATACATGAACTTGACATACACCACACATACATGAACTTGGCATACACCACACATGAACTTGACATACACCACACATACATGAACTTGACATACACCACACATGAATTTGACATACACCACACATACATGAACTTGACATACAGCACACATGAACTTGACATACAGCACACATGAACTTGACATACACCACACATGAACTTGACATACACCACACATACATGAACTTGACATACACCACACATACATGAACTTGACTTACACCACACATACATGAACTTGACATACACCACACATGAACTTGACATACACCACACATGAACTTGACATACACCACACATGAACTTGACATACACCACACATACATGAACTTGACATACACCACACATACATGAACCTGACATACACCACACATACATGAACTTGACATACACCACACATGAACTTGACATACACCACACATGAACTTGACATACACCACACATGAACTTGACATATACCACACATACATGAACTTGATATACATCACACATACATGAACTTGACATACACCACATATGAACTTGACATACACCACACATACATGAACTTGACATACACCACACATGAACTTGACATACACCACACATACATGAACTTGACATACACCACACATACATGAACTTGACATACACCACACATGAACTTGACATACACACCACACATACATGAACTTGACATACACCACACATACATGAACTTGACATACACCACACATACATGAACTTGACATACACCAAACATACATGAACTTGACATACACCACACATACATGAACTTGACATACACCACACATGAACTTGACATACACCACACATACATGAACTTGACATACACCACACATACATGAACTTGACATACACCACACATGAACTTGACATACACCACATATATATGAACTTGACATACACCACACATACATGAACTTGACATACACTACACATGAACTTGACATACACCACACATAAACTTGACATACACCACATATGAACTTGACATACACCACACATACATGAAATTGACATACACCACACATACATGCACTTGACATACACCACACATGGACTTGACATACACCACACATACATGAACTTGATATACACCACACATGAACTTGACATACACCACACATGAACTTTACATACACCACACATACATGAACTTGACATACACCACACATGAACTTGACATACACCACACATGAACTTTACATACACCACACATGAACTTGACATACACCACACAAACATGAACTTGACATACACCACACATGAACTTGACATACACCACACATGAACTTGACATACACCACACATGAACTTGACGTACACCACATATGAACTTGACATACACCACACATACATGAACTTGACATACACCACACATACATGAACTTGACATACACCACATATGAACTTGACATACACCACACATGAACTTGACATACACCACACATACATGAACTTGACATACACCACACATACATGAACTTGACATACACCACACATACATGAACTTGACATACACCACACATACATGAACTTGACATACACCACACATGAACTTGACATACACCACACATACATGAACTTGACATACACCACACACACATGAACTTGACATACACCACACATACATGAACTTGACATACACCACACATGAACTTGACATACACCACACATACATGAACTTGACATACACCACACATGAACTTGACATACACCACACATGAACTTGACATACACCACACATACATGAACTTGACATACACCACACATGAACTTGACATACACCACACATACATGAACTTGACATACACCACATATGAACTTGACATACACCACACATGAACTTGACATACACCACACATGAACTTGACATACACCACACATACATGAACTTGACATACACCACACATACATGAACTTGACATACACCACACATGAACTTGACATACACCACATACATGCACTTGACATACACCACACATACATGAACTTGACATACACCACACATGAACTTGACATACACCACACATTCATGAACTTGACATACACCACATATGAACTTGACATACACCACACATTCGTGAACTTGACATACACCACATACATGAACTTGACATACACCACACATACATGAACTTGACATACACCACACATACATGAATTTGACATACACCACATATGAACTTGACATACACCACACATACATGAACTTGACATACACCACACATACATGAACTTGACATACACCACACATGAACTTGACATACACCACATATGAACTTGACATACACCACACATACATGAACTTGACATACACCACATATGAACTTGACATACACCACACATGAACTTGACATACACCACACATGAACTTGACATACACCACACATACATGAACTTGACATACACCACACATACATGAACTTGACATACACCACACATACATGAACTTGACATACACCACACATGAACTTGACATACACCACACATACATGAACTTGACATACACCACACATGAACTTGACATACACCACACATTCATGAACTTGACATACACCACATATGAACTTGACATACACCACACATTCGTGAACTTGACATACACCACATACATGAACTTGACATACACCACACATACATGAACTTGACATACACCACACATACATGAACTTGACATACACCACATATGAACTTGACATACACCACACATACATGAACTTGACATACACCACACATACATGAACTTGACATACACCACACATGAACTTGACATACACCACATATGAACTTGACATACACCACACATACATGAACTTGACATACACCACACATACATGAACTTGACATACACCACACATGAACTTGACATTAACCACACATACATGAACTTGACATACACCACATATGAACTTGACATACACCACACATGAACTTGATATACACCACACATGAACTTGACATACACCACACATACATGAACTTGACATACACCACACATGAACTTGACATACATCACACATTCATGAACTTGACATACACCACATATGAACTTGACATACACCACACATGAACTTGACATACACCACACATGAACTTGACATACACCACACATACATGAACTTGACATACACCACACATACATGAACTTGACATACACCACACATGAACTTGACATACACCACACATACATGAACTTGACATACACCACACATGAACTTGACATACACCACACATGAACTTGACATACACCACACATACATGAACTTGGCATACACCACATATGAACTTGACATACACCACACATGAACTTGACATACACCACACATGAACTTGACATACACCACACATACATGAACTTGACATACACCACACATGAACTTGACATACACCACACATGAACTTGACATACACCACATATGAACTTGACATACACCACACATGAACTCGACATCTTAAAGGGTGCAGAAGGACTTAGCATCACAAGGCCGAAACTCTGTAATACAGTCTTCGTCGTAACCGGCTAGCCCGAAGTCCGGGGCAAGTAGTTACGATTTCGGGCAAGCAGAAATTACCATCTGCTTGCCCGATCGGGCAAGTGTGATTTTTCAGTGGAATATATTGTTTGAATACAGAAAATAAAATGAAATCATTTAAAACCTCGAAATATCCGCATTTTATTGTAAATAAATGAGTGGGGTTTTCCAAACGTATTTTTATCAACCCCAACCTATTTATATAGAGGCCAATTGGAACACCTCGGCGATTTCCCCCTAAATCACTGTTTATGATCGAATTCAGTGACATGTGCAAAAATTACAACCGGAACGTGTGCAAAAAATCTAAGATGCGATAGACGCTTTTTGAAATATTGAAAGCATGGGAGATCACTGTGAGGAGTTGCATGATCATAATCGTTCGAACGCTTCTTTGGAGTTCCCAACAAAATGATGAATTTGAAGTATTTTGAAGGGGCAAATCCCAAAAAGAGAAAAAAAGAGGAGGATGAGTTATTAGACAACAAGAAAGATAAGCGTAAGCGGGACCGATCGTTTAAGCCAGTGTGGCAGAAAGATCGCCCCTGTGATAGGTTCACGGGGGAACGCGGGGGAAATTAGAGCAGGGATCAATAAAAAATGTAATAAAACTGCTAAATACAATGAATAAATTTGGAAAGCACCACGTATTTCAAACTTTTAATGCATTTAATAACACGTATTTTTCCTTTTTGTTGTCCAAATGTCGCATTTCTCTTCACCGGACATAAATTGGCTACCCACAATCCTTTGCGATGTGTGTACCTATTAACAAGGCGGCACTAATAACGGGTTTATGACCCGGAATTCTTTTCGGATTATTTATGACTAAAGAACCCATCGATGTATTAATAATCAACAGCAGAATAGTAAAATGTGTTACAAATAACGATTAATTAAAAATATAATTCTAATTTTCAGTATAAGAATTACTAATACTATATAAAATTCGGGCAAGTTAAAAAGCTTTCAGGCAAGTGGTTTTGCTAGTTAACTTGCCCCAATGGGCAAGTGCTGCAATGGGCAAGTGCTGCGAAAAAATTAGCGTGAAGACTGGCAGGGCTGTACAAATCCTATAGCCCGACGCCCGGGACTAGTCCAAAACCAAAGTCGGGCGTGTCGCTTTTTCAAAGATTTCAGTCCCGGACTAGTCCAATTTTAAAAAAAGAGAAAGTCGGGCGTGTCACTGTTTGAAAGATTTCAGTCCCAGATTTGTCAAATTTACAATGTCGGCCACCTGTCATAAAACAACCCCAGCACACTTCTCAACGTAATCCTTTAATTGCACTCGCTTATGTAATGCAATTAGCATCCACAGCGGCGATCATCCAATATCCCGGGCAATTTTATCAACAATCAACCATGCCGGAAGTCCCGCCTCCAAATTACTTAAATTGACGGTGGGCATTGTCGACATTATCCAATCAATTGACCCAATCTATTTTAATCCAGACCCGCTAGCCAATGAAACGACTACCACATGTAAATCACATGTTCGTCACGTGATTACCTGTTTGTCACGTGGTGAGCTGAAAATGGCGATACACTGAAACAATAACACTAACACGTTGATTAATTTCGCAATCAGGCCGATTTGTCGGCAATCTTTCGATGAGTAAAGAAACTCAGGACGTTTGATAATGGAAGCATGTTTGATATGAAACGGTAGGTGTGATTTTCTATTGTTTCTCAGTGTATTGTTCAGCGTAATTGTAACCGACTTGAAAGGCAGGTTGGAACTTGGGTAACGGTTTGTGCATAGTTAGTGTACTAATTACGTTCGAACAATTGAGTTGTCAAACAAATAAAATAAAAACAAAACGAACTGATACACATAATCAGTTTGATTTCGTATTCGGCAGAGCTAACGTTTACATTTCAAAAATGAGTTTGTTGAACTTTTTCAGTGTTAAAAATAAGGAAATTTTCAGAGTGAAAGTGAAAGTAAAAATAAAAAGAGGAAAAATGTAGAATGTGATACACAGCCAATCAAAAAGTCAAATCATCTGGTGTAGTGGACAAAAAAATTAAAATAAAATGTTTATGTTGATTCACATGTTATTTATTTTTTGCATTAGGTAAAATGGTAATAAAGTTAAGAATCTCATCTGTAGCCCCTTATCTATATAAAGTTATGACTTTTTTCTTTCCATTAAATGATTATCTGAACTGTAATATGAAACTCAATATCTATATTGAAATTTAAAAATGCAGATGTGTTTCTTACTATTGCTACTGTTTCACCCAATGGCAGTCTACAATCTATACCACTGAAACATACATTAATTGTCTGAAGAGTAAATAAGGATTGTTTCCTTTACTGTGTGTAATGAATTGTAATGAGTATGCAAGACGCAGTTTTAACATATTGAGAAATCGAAAAAATTCAGGACTTGTGTCCATTGTTTGGGACTATTCACAATTTGTTTGGGACTAGTCACTTTTGACAGGGTGACTAGTCCCGGACTAGTGGCTAAAAAAAATATTTGTACAGCCCTGGACTGGTAATAGTTAATTACCATAAGCTCTCCACATTGTACCCCTGTAGAGTGCCCCAATAAGCAGAAGGACAAAACCCGTTTGTATATGTTGTGCCTCAAGTCCCTAAATGACCATACCAAATTAGAATCAAATCCATCCACATTTGGATAAGATATGCATTTTTTTTTTTGACCTGATTATCCCCAAGTGAGCAGACAAAATCTGAGACCTTGCTGCATGATTTTGTTTAGTCCCCAATGAGATTTGAACCCACGACCCCAGGTTCCCAATATAGTACATTGCATATTTAATAAAATCAAGGGCTAAAAGCCATGCTGTTACCGGTCCGATTTGGCTGGGTTTTTAACTTGGAGGTCAGGCTTTGTGTATAACATACCAAATAGATCACTGACACTTAATTTCATCTCTTTATTCAAGAGCTGGTATTTCTACTTTCTCTTAGCTTTAATTTTAAATGGCAGCTCATGTCAATATATTAAAATGTAAACAAAGTTAAAATATAAAGGAAAACATATATTTTTATGATAAGGTATTATTTCACCACTTGTTCAGTGCTTGACCATGGGCAATATCTTACAGACATGATCTAACTAAGAAACTCTCGCAAAATATGTGTCGAGCTAGAAATAAGTTATTAACTTACGTTATTGACAGAAACGTGACAATGACAGCTGTATTCATGAAGAAAACTTTTAGTTCCTATTCAAATACTGTAATTCATGCATTTTATTTACAAATTTATAGACAATACCAAATTTATATAGCTTTTGTGCATTGTTACAAACTAATGTCTCCACATGAGCAACATGTTCTGTATTTATACTCTTCTCTACAACCATTTTTGGAGTCTTTTCTAGCCTTGTTTTGGTTGTTGCTATGTTGCTTTTGTTGCCATTTTAGAACATCATGTGTGATATATCTAGGATTGATCCATTGATACTATCATCGAGAATTTATCTCTAAAGCTATATTTTACCCCAGGCAGATTTCTGAAATCATGATTTGTGCATAAACTACACAATGATCTGATAACAAACTACACGGTGAGCTTACCACTGAGAACATCTGGGCTGATATACGCCGGACTGCCGCGTTGGTCTTTAAGTAAGTCATTTTCACTGACTAGGTGTTTACCCAGACAGAAGTTGGTGATTGTGATTCGTCGACTCCTCTTGTTGAGTACCATGTTCCCCAGCTTTAAGTCTCGGTGCACAATATTTTTCTGAAAAAAAAAGAAAAGTTACATTTCAGATAGTTCTGTTTAGTTTAAACATATTTATTTTACATCGATTGCGAAACAAGTTATTGCAACTTAGATTAATCACTCGTGATGGCTTCCTGGGTAGCACCAGTACTAAGCAATGTGTATTAATTATCTTGCTCAAGGATAAATAACGTGGCCGCGGCGAGGATCTAACCCACGACCTCTCGATCTGGAGTTTGGCGCTCTACCACTGGACCACACACTCCAGACAGTTCTGTGACACAACAGAGCAACAAGAATAACATGGACTGCACTAAGAAATTGACAAGAGTTATTTGCCCATGAAAACGAAGTGCAAGGTCGTGGGTGGAAAACCTAGATTATAATGAGATGTAGTACCCAATATAAAACTTTGGTACAAGTTTAGAAGCAATAGTGCATATAGCTCCTAAGAAGTGAAGTTAAAAGCAAAGACACACTGTTAAGTTTGATGAGGTAATTTGTGGAACAGCTCTACTTAACTGAGCTGTAGTAAACTATGTACACGCGTGATTCAAGTTTGGTTGATCTAGTCTAAATAGATGAAGTTAATGACTCATAAAACTCAAGGTCATCTGTGGAACCAGTGTGTAACGGTGCCTTTCTTCCCACTATATACCGATGATTCAAGTTTGGTTGATCTAGTGCATATAGTTTCTGACTAGGTCATCTGTGGAACCACTGTGTAACGTTGCCTTTCTTCCCACTATATACCTATGATTCAAGTTTGGTTGATCTAGTGCATAAAGTTTCTGACGCGGATATCTGTGGTACCACTGTGTAATGGTGCCTTTCTTCCCACTATATACCTACGATTCAAGTTTGGTTGATCTAGTGCATATAGTTTCTGACTCGGATATCTGTGGTACCACTTTGTAACGGTGCCTTTCTTCCCACTATATACCTACGATTCAAGTTTGGTTGATCTAGTGCATATAGTTTCTGACTCGGATATCTGTGGTACCACTGTGTAACTGTGCCTTTCTTCCCACTATATACCTATGATTCAAGTTTGGTTGATCTAGTGCATATAGTTTCTGACTCGGATATCTGTGGTACCACTGTGTAACTGTGCCTTTCTTCCCACTATATACCTATGATTCAAGTTTGGTTGATCTAGTGCATATAGTTTCTGACTCGGATATCTGTGGTACCACTGTGTAACTGTGCCTTTCTTCCCACTATATACCTATGATTCAAGTTTGGTTGATCTAGTGCATATAGTTTCTGACTCGGATATCTGTGGTACCACTGTGTAACTGTGCCTTTCTTCCCACTATATACCTATGATTCAAGTTTGGTTGATCTAGTGCATATAGTTTCTGACTCGGATATCTGTGGTACCACTGTGTAACTGTGCCTTTCTTCCCACTATATACCTATGATTCAAGTTTGGTTGATCTAGTGCATATAGTTTCTGACTCGGATATCTGTGGTACCACTGTGTAACTGTGCCTTTCTTCCCACTATATACCTATGATTCAAGTTTGGTTGATCTAGTGCATATAGTTTCTGACTCGGATATCTGTGGTACCACTGTGTAACTGTGCCTTTCTTCCCACTATATACCTATGATTCAAGTTTGGTTGATCTAGTGCATATAGATTCTGACTCGGATATCTGTGGTACCACTGTGTAATGGTGCCTTTCTTCCCACTATATACCTACGATTCAAGTTTGGTTGATCTAGTGCATATAGTTTCTGACTCGGATATCTGTGGTACCACTGTGTAATGGTGCCTTTCTTCCCACTATATACCTACGATTCAAGTTTGGTTGATCTAGTGCATATAGTTTCTGACTCGGATATCTGTGGTACCACTTTGTAACGGTGCCTTTCTTCCCACTATATACCTACGATTCAAGTTTGGTTGATCTACTGCATATAGTTTCTGACTCGGATATCTGTGGTACCACTGTGTAACGGTGCCTTTCTTCCCACTATATACCTATGATTCAAGATTGGTTGATCTAGTGCATATAGTTTCTGACTCGGTTATCTGTGGAACAACTGTGCTTTATTGAGCTTAGAAACACAGCTAAACGGAAAACAACATTAATGTCATTATCTATGCCGTCTCCTATAAAATGGCGAGACTTTTTTTATTAAGAACATATGTTTTGCAGCAGGACATATTTAAGTTTTAATAAATAACATCCCTTGTAAGCCGTTTGATAAACATTATTTAATTTTTTTTGAAACGTGTAACACGACATCATGTCCTTGCAGCTGAAGTGAATGTTCAGTGCTCACACTGGCCATTTTAAATTAATAGCCACACATTTTTTAGTTAAGAAAATAATAGCCAACTTTAATGCGTAGGAAAATTTGGTCAGTCGTAAGAGCCAAATTTTCAATCAGGTTTTATTAGACTATCAGGGCCTCCTCTGGCTATATTTTTTTCTTTTTGTCACCACTTTCTCCAAGTGAAAGAAGTAGGAGCCTAGACTAGAATTCATTTTAAAGTAGGATTCCAGGAACTCCTTACACAATGATAAACAAAGAATGATGGATTAAATAATGAATAGAAATATAATTTATGTATCTGTCATCTATATATCGTTTTTCGTTCCACCAACATGTATTTTAAAGGACAGTTTTTCTCATTCGATTATGTAAAAAAAAAAGAAATCCGAAATTATGTACCATCCGAAGTACTATGACACCGCACTTTTACGGCCCGAAAATTTCAAACATTTAATCGAAATACCATCAATTACAAACTTTTTTCATGCATTAATGTGTTTTGAATGCCAACAATGGTCTTTATTATCAAAGGGGATAGAAAACACAACCCTAATAGTAGGATAATGTAGTTTTATGTCATTAATTGTCGATCTCAAAGTTATGACAAATCGAAACTGCCGACACGAAGCCAGGCACAATATTCAAACTTCTTATTGTTTCAATGTTTAATTACTTTATTTTCAATGTTTAATTACTTAATTGCAAGTGTTTTCACAGTTCACAATACACATGGGTGTTTGCTACCTATCGGGATCATGATGGGATAGCTATTAATGCAGATGAAAGTAGCGACTATGTTCATAATAGTGCATGGACATATTAATTTCATCTCTTCGTAGTTTGTGTACAGAAAAACAAACAGGAAACTGTACCTACTGTTGGATGCGTAACAGATTGTCTGATTGGTCAATCGCCCGAAAGATAACAAATAACGGCATATCTGATTGGCTATTCGGTCCATTAATCACATGATGTTTGCGTGTATCAACAATGCCGATTATCCGACAACGAAGTGCCAATTAAGGGAATTAACAACTTTTACAAGCGATAATTGATAAGCGCGTGGCGACATCACAGGGGGCGTGAATGGATTATGTAATGTTTATTGCGGTCATTTATTAATTGGGGTGTCAAACAGACCATTATACGAAAAATTTATAAAAAAAAATAAAAAATAAAAAAAATATTAAAATAAAATAATCGCCATTTCTTGTCGACATTTCTTTAAAACAATCGACAGTATTATAAAATAATCGCAAATGGCGACCATGGCGTATGGTAGCGTGAGCACTGATGTTCCACTGTTCGACCACAAAAGTACTATGACCAGAAAGTAATAATGCGCTTTCAAAACATTTTCTTAATGACAAAGAACAAGTACAATATATGGTGCCAAATGTAAGTTCTAATCCGCATTTTGGTTTGCAAAGCTATCAACTAGCTGCCTTTGTTCACACCACTCAGTACGTTATTTACCTTATGAAGATTTTCCACAACTCGGACAATATCAAAAAAGATGACCATTGCCTCTTTCTCAGAGAGCTTCTTCTCCTTGATGACGTAGTGCTGGAGGTTAATAAGGTCACTGTTCTCGTTGCTGAAGTTGTGCGGAATGAGACAGTCGAGGACCAGGCACAGACGTTTGCGACGGCGACCTGTGTACTCTGTCTTTGCGGCATTATCGTTTTCTCTCTCCTCCCATGCCTCATCCTGTATATAAAACATAAATAGGAAATGTTTACACATTTTATCAAATGTATTCTGTTAACTCTTTGCCAATACAGAAAGAGGACACAGTTGAAAAATATTTCTCAATTCAATCTACTATAACCTTGTCAATGTTTCATCATACAGAAAAATATGGAACAGTTGCGAATAGTATATGCATTCTACTATATAACTGTGCCAATGTGTCATCATACAGAAAAGTAGGGAGCGGTTGTTATGTATTTAATATGAATCATATTAAAACAGAAAACAGATGAAAAATATTCCCAATTCATTCTAAAATAACCTTGCTAATGTTTCATCATACAGAAAGTGTTGACCCCAGTGGTATATGATAATAATTCAAAGAGATGAAGGAGATAATTTGTCAGGAAAAGCTTAGAATCAAAATATCTTTGAGTTCAGCCTTTGCTTTTAATTTCAGATCAGACCTTTCTCTTGTTGGATTAAAGATCTTGTAAGGGAGATAACCCTTCAATATCGGGAGATAATTCTTCTGTACATGGTAAGGGATATAACCCTCCTGTACATGGTAAGGGAGACAACTCTACATTAACATGGTAAGGGAGATAACCCTCCAATACATTGTAAGGGAGATAACCCTCCAGTACATGTTAAAGGAGATAACCCTCCAGTACATGGTAAGGGAGAAAACTCTACATAACATGGTAAGAAAGATAACCCTCCAATACATGGTAAGGGAGATAACCCTCTAATTACATGTTAAAGGAGATAACCCTCCAGTACATGTTAAAGGAGATAACCCTCCAGTATCTGGTAAGGGCAATAACCCTCCAGTATCTGGTAAGGGCGATAACCCTCCACTAGCTGGTAAGGGAGATAACCCTCCAGTACATGTTAAAGGAGATAACCCTCCAGTATCTGGAAAGGGAGATAACCCTAAAATACACAGTAAGGGAGGTAAAGGAGATAACTCTCCATAACATGGTAAGGGAGGTAAAGGAGATAACTCTCCATAACATGGTAAGGGAGATAAACCTCTAATACATAGTAAGGGAGATAGCCCTCCAGTTCATGGTAAGGGAGATAACCCTTCAGTTATGTGAGATAACCCTCCTGGTAAAGAAGACAACCATGTAGTACATGGTAAGGAAGATAACCTTCAGTACATAGTAAGGAAGATAACCCTCCAGTACATTCAGGGCTTTTTAGGAGTGACGCTGGGACAAATAACGGCCTTTTCCCAATGGCAAACACTTTTCCCCCCCAATTCAAAGAAAACAAATTCCCCCAAAGGTTTTTAAAGATATTTTCTATTTTGTTGGTGTCACTCCACACACCAATTTCAGTAACTGATTGTTGTTACCACTCAAACAGGTTGAAATCACTATTTAAATGATAATTTTCATAATGTACTAATTTCCCAATATTGGCAAGTTGTCAAAATAGGTATTATACCACTAATTATTTTCCCCATAGGCCATAGACACCAATGTTAAAGTGTCACATATTAATGATTTGCTGCAAATTCAACTCAAGTATGGATAATGCAGCAGTGTAATGTTCATATAGAAAACTAATTTTCCACTTAAAATATCACCAGAAAAGGTGGGGTCACAAGACATGTAAGAAAGTTCTTGTTTTCATTGATTGACTGTTTTCATTGCTCACAAAGTGTAAGCATAGAGTTGAAATTTCGAAAATGTTCATCTGTGATCCAGTAAAACTTATTAATACGCTTCTTATACATACAACCACAAAATCGAATAGAAATGGGCAGTTTTCCCCTACTTATAATGCCCGTTTTCATCAAAAAAGGAGGGATTACTTTTTATTATAGGAACTACATTCGACTACACCTCGGAGGCTTACATGTAATTAGTGGTGGTAAACCAATACCTAGGAAAAGCCCTGATGTGGTAGGGGAGATAACCCTCCAGTTCATGGTAAGGGTAGATAAACCTCCTGTACATGGTAAGGGAGATAACCCTGCATCATCTAGCAAGGCAAATAACCCTCCAGTACATAGTAAGGGCAGATAACCCTTCAGTTCACGGTAAAAGAGATAACCCTCCAGTAACCCTTCAGTACCTGGAAGAGATAGCTCTCTGATATTTGATAAGGAATATAACAATCCAGTATCTGGTAAGGGAGATATCTCTCCAGTACATGGTAACGGAGATAACCATCTAGTATCTGGTAATGTAGACAACCCTCCCATTTTTGGTAAAGAAGAACCCAATCCATACACACCTTAAACAAGCCGTGATGATGCACCACCCCGTCTTGATGTTTCAGTAGACACAGTAAGCTGTACTCAGTGTGTATGAGCATCTTGCCCTGCCTGTCATCTTGTCTCTCTCTACCACTGTCCTCCAAGGTCAGTATCTGAAAGGTTTACTATATTAATAAAGCACTGGACAGCAACAGCGGACATGGCTATTCAAAATTAAATCCTTGATATAAGGCCAATACATGCATTACCAAACCTCTCTATATAATGATACACTGTACAGCATACAAATCCTCCCCAATCCCTACACATGCACGATATAACAATAAAGGCGGCACAATTATATAAACACAGTGACTTCTCCCCCTTGTAGTTCTCTTCAATGATTATTAATTACATATGTAAAAGGTTGACCCCTAGCCCCACTTCCCAAATCTCGAATCCTGTATCTGTCCCTGGTTCAGTAGCTTGCTCATGTTCGGTCACTAGCACAATGTTCTGCTATAGTATCTAGAATACACAAGTCAGCATGCTGAATACTAGATGGAAACATCCTTGCACCACCTAGGAAGTAAGAAGACTACAGAAGAATCTATCAATGTCTTGAGTTTCAGTATGTTATATATATACCTTGAGAGTGTAGAAATTATCTGTGTCTTTCTTCCTAGCTAGACACTGAACAATACTTCGTACAGGAGAAGCTCCAATACGGGGTCCTACAACGGGGAATAAAACATACTATTATACATATATGTCATTATTTATTTAAATACAAAAGCAAAATGGTTAATTGTCCGTTTTTTGTTTGATTGCATGGCGCTTTATGTCATTTTCAACACAAACATGGTCATATATGATAATATGACGGTCGATATTTATTTTGTGTTGGAGGCAGACCACCCACTTTTCCTGGGTAGAACCAGTACTGTACACTTCCCGCCATCCATAAGAATCGACCCTTCCTCACTAAAAGTCGAAATCAGCAGCTTGGAAATAACGAATCTTACAATAGAGCAGCAAGATACATGTATTTAAGCCATAGATTTAACAGTAATCTACAAAAGTCACACATGGTAACAAACAAGTAAAATACAATTTTCTAACGCCCTTGACAAAAATCCTGCAATCCGACTGGTTGATGTTAAAAATTGTGCGACTATTAACTAGTGCATAACCATTGCAAATCTAGTCATGTGACGTTAACCCGTAACTTGCTAAGCAGTGCATGACTATAATAGCCTTTGCATTCATTGTAAACCCAGATCAGCATGCTAGTAACATGAGGCTGATGTCCGGCGGCTGATCATGGTTTATAATGTCTGGCTGCTGATCAGTGATCTTTCCCAAAACACCCCCTTGGTCACATAAATAGAATGGTCTTAATTCAAAGAAAGAACATTCCTTATATATATATAATGTAGCGGGTTAAGGGTTAAACCGCCAAATACACAACATCATTAAGTTTTATTCCAATGCAATAGCGAGTAAAACTGTCAAAAACAATGGTATGCGTTAGAAATGGGTTAACCAGTATTGACATTCTGACTTTTGCGACAGTATATCTGTCGTTTAACGATCGCAAATCATGTTTATTGGCCCTACTAATGCGTCACCATTAAACAAAACTTGCGACCATTGAAAGGTAAATACAGTTAACTGTATAGCAAGTAACTGATAGACAAACTACAATGTGTTGTAAGAGAAATAAAACAATGAAAATGTAACCTAATAAAAAGAATGATACACTAATGTTTTGAAAATTCATATGAACAAGAGGGTTGTTTTTAAGGAAAAAAACACATGTTTGCCCTCAGGGTCACCGTTTCCCACAACTTTTGTGAAGTACCATGAGATGACTCTGCAGAAATAATATCAGAACCCTAGGCCTTATACTTCCAAAGAAGACAAAGTTTTCCCTATAACTCTGTAAAAAATGTGACACCTGGGGGTTGGGTCAATTTAGAGCCAAGTGTTATTATTTTTATAACTATGGTGAGGTACCATGAGATCATGCTACATGTACATGCAAAATATCAGAGCCCTAGGTCTCAGGGCTTTTTTCGAGAAAATTGGAAAACGGCCAAGGCCTGCTGATTTTAGGAAACTGAAGCACGAGATTGTAGGAATTGGGAAAAAATATGTGATGTTCACTATTTAGGGGTATTTTTTTTAAGAGAAAACTTTTATTAAAATGTATGCTTTAGGTAAAATATCAATCAGGTATTGAATTTAACGATTTAAAAAAAAACACAAAAAAAACAGTGGAAATTCACTTTCAAAAAAGAAAGAAGAATTTTTAAAAAATTAAATATTTTTTTATAAAACACTTGGGTGGGATCAATTCTGACCACAGGGTCAAGGTTTGTACAACTTCCATTTCATGCAAAGATGATCCCTGCCAAATCTGGTTAAATTCTGATCATTAGTTTCAGAGATGTCATAGACAGGGTGTTAACTTTAAAGTTTTCAGGTGGTAAACTCTACAGTTACACATTTGTTATACAAAAAGTAGTCAAACTATATAAATATATCAACTATATGCAAGAATGTGACTTTAAATATACGTGTACTTAAAGCTTTTAAAGCTATCCACTCTGTACAAACTCACCTAACAAATAGGGTCCTGCTCTTTTTATACCCCCAGGACTAGGTGGCCTTAGCACTTTGTCTTTTGTAACTCTTGACAGACTTGTCTCCCCTTTCACATTGAATTCTGCTTTAGTTTTTAATTCTGAGCTTGTGGTTAGTTTTCCAGTAGATGCTGGTAATAAAACTGTATTTTTTGTATCTATGACTATGTCTTTATTCCTGTCACATGACAATCTATTTATAGCACTGGAATCAGATGCTGGTGAGGCTGAAGGAATACTTGCAGAAGTAGCCGTTGGTTTTGTTTGAGAACTTGTCTTTTTTGCATTGTGAGTGTCCGTCCTTAAATTCTCCAATATAAACTCTCGCCTATTTTGCACACAATTTGAAAGCCTAGAATCACAAAATGGGAACAAGGTATCCCCCACAATTTGGCTGTAAGAAGATCTCGGTTCAGCCTTCGGAAGATTTTGAGGCACCGCTTGACTGCGTGGTGCAGTCGGACTTGAAAACAGTCTCGGAGATGGTAGCAGTACTTGCTGCAGAGCGTCCGTGCGCGAGGTTCTGCTTTCCGTACGGACACCTGCATATCCACGCTGCTCACTAACACTGCTGGATCGGTGAATTAACTGATCCAAAAATAGATTATCGTTATCAACAACATAATCATGGCTATTGAAAGGAAATAATGTATTTAAGTCACTAAATAGAGGACTTGGTACTGGACTGTATATCACACCATATACTGGTTCTGTAGCTTTAAACGATGCTGGAACACCCTCTTTAAGGGAGCTGATGCTGAAGAGAGTTTGCGCTCTGTTAAGGACATTTTGATTGGTATCTTTAACATTCACTAGATGACTTGGTATGATTTTACCGTTACTATTAGATGGTACATGTAGATGATTCGGTTTTGAAGAGGTGCTGGTGTTTGGTTTCCCATTGATGACAAGTGGCGTAGTAGAAGTAGTGGTGATTTTACTGGTTTTGTACTGTGGTACGGTCGGACTGTCAGTGTGTCTAGAACTCTGAGCCAATGAACATAATATGTCATCTTTATCCTGCTGCAGCGATAAAGACCTTGGCACGGTGTCGCAATACGGTTTACTCGTACTACATGAAGCAGAGCGACTCTTCAGCAATGTGTAGCCGCGAGTGGACACGCCACTGCTGCTCACTGCATCGTCAGAGTAGGGTCTGTGTAAATGTATCACACCTGTGCTTGTTTCTGCCGTCTGCCCATTTGCTGTTGTGCAGGTTCGCCTGCTGGGTCCAGATATTCTACCTGGATCATGCTCTATCCTGGCTTGTTTGGCGCCCACATTTTCCTCCTCTTTTGATCCGAGATTTCTTTTCATTTACATTGATTGGTGTAATGTTTGCAATAGATATCACGTGCTGAAGCCATTAATCTGCAATATGAAGCATTTAGCAGTATTAAGTGTTATTAAAGTAATAAACTTTGAATGATAGTGTGCGAATAACACAAGATCATGAATTGTTAAGTATTCACTAGTAAAGGTTTGAAAAATGAAAATAGTGTTTTTTCTATGCTTTGGGAACATAACCCATGCCATAACAACTGGGAAATTTAGCAAGATTTTTCATAAAATTGGGGAAAAAATACAGTAAAATATTCATTTAATAATAGTATCTTTAATATGGCTTTCAATATACTAAGGTCAACAGAGGCATTTAAAAGCGTTTCGTTCTCAGTACAAGGCTTCTTTTTTTTATACATTTTTTTCTTTCATTTGGGAATTTTTGTCTCAAAATTGGGAATAAAAGGTATGTTTTGGCATTGGGAATATACAGAGAATATTATGTCAGTGCCTTGTACTATCAAGTTTATTAGGCTCGGCACAAAAACGAAGAATGGCTCGGCAGTCAGTGCCTTTTACTTTCAAGTTTATTAGGCGAGGCTTAGAAAACGAAGAATGGCATGCTCTGCCGAGCCATTCTTCGTTTTCGTGCCGAGCCTAATAAACTTGATAGTAAAAGGCACCGACATAATATTCTATTTATCATGTAGATTATCCAAATTTTCTGTATGAATTACTATTATTACCTATTTATCAGAATGTGACGCTTATCGAGGATGCCGCCATGTTCTTTTTTTTTGTTTGTTTTATGACGTCTGGCAACGTTACGTGCATGACGTCAGATAACGTTGCTTACAATAAAAACCGGGGGATTCCGCATTGATTTGCTTTATTGGCCAGTGCATATTAAAGCAAAATTTATTAGGTCACCCCTTTATTAGGCAGAAAAGTGCATATCTGCATGATAATATACAATTATGGACTTTTCAGCTGTTATACATGATGTGATATGCACCAAAAAAATCAATAATGATTTTTTGGTACATATCAACATCATGTATAACAGCTGAAAAGTCCATAACTGTTTTATTATATAACCCTCAATTTACAATTATATAAAACAGGTCAATATCAAAAAAACAATTATATAAAACAGGTCAATATCAAAAAAACAGGTCAATATCGCTAGATATTTTTTCTAAAAAATTACTTTTTAGCCAATGAAAACGCGTCTATTTATAGGTTATATAATAAATCCCAATAACGGCTATAACAGCCAAAACATAACACTGAATTAAGTATCATTAGCAAACACAATTATCTACATATTAAATAAAATCTATGCCATTATATATTTTTGATACCGTAGTTTTAAAATCTCCGAAATAAACTGGAATACTTTTGGATCATACAAATTTGTCAGTAAAACCTTTCGGAATCAATCTCCAATTAACCAGATAATACTTTCCATTTTAATTTTCCCCATTATATATATATATATATATATATACATGTATATACTACTCAAAGTTTGCTAAGCCAAGTAAGTGGCGTTATACCACTCCTTTACAATTTCACACGTAAAACAAAATTAACTGTTGAGTTTTATGCTGTTGGTAAAACAAGCCACCATAAAATGTTGAATTGAAATCTTGGTGCTCTGTTTTGTTTATTTGTATGGTGTTTTACGTCAATTTCAAGACATGTAAGGTTATATATGACGGTTGATTTTTAGCAAACTTTGAGTAGTATACATATATATACATGTGCAGCATCTTAACTGTAAAAAATGGATGATTAATCATGTTACAAAGCAAAATATAGCATTATTCTAATAAATTAGGGGTCATAACTCTGTTCGTAGTAATCCAATCTTGCTGATTTTCAAACTTGTCCCAGATTTCATTATAATATCAAAATTCTGGCCAAGTCTGCATGAGAAATGAAGGTGTTAGAGCAAAATAAAAAGCAAAAGATAGCGGTTTAAAATAATTCAAGAGCATAAGACCAAATAAATTCATTTTGTTTACGTTAACATGGCCAAAGATATCAGAGTAAGAAGGTTTTTTGTTTAAACAACTATATTTTTATCATAGGCTGTATAAGAGAGAAGATCCTGAACTTCACACGATGCTTGTTAACTTTTGCGATTAAAAACTTTAGGGTAGGAGCTTAAACTTAGGATCGGTCTGGTTAGCTGAAACATACTTTTTTCTTTGGCACAACTCTGCTGTTTCTCAGGTCTTTTAATAGTATGAACATCCTACCGAATATTGGTTAAGATCAGATGAAAAACAAAGCAGCTAGAGTGCTAATAAAACAAAATATAGCATTTTTCAAACATTAAGGGCCTAAACTCCGGTGTTACTAGACACATTCATGCATGGCTCCATGCAAAAAAAAACACCACTTGTGCAAAAGCTCCTCAATACACATGTCAGATTTCATGAACATTGATAAATAAATAAATAATATCTCATTCCTAACTAAAGTTATTGTTATTATTATTTAAAGATAAACACTTTTTTTTATTTATTATTTGTTACTTTTTGTATAAAATTTCTACCTACAAAGTAACATTAAAAAAAAAATATGCAATTAAAAACCTTGTCCTTGTTACTTTTTTTTATTCTCCTGCACAAGCTGTTTTATTTTTTTTCGTTTTGCAGAAGACATTTTCGGACTTTTATATAAGTGATACTAGTGGTACTACTGTAACTGTAGTATAAAATTCAGCAACAAACTGATATAATTTTAAACAAGAGAAACGCCTGTTGGCGTTAAAGCCAGGTTTTCTACAATGTGAAAGATGAGTCCGCTGCCCGCCAGGTTTACGCCAATCTATAAGCCGCTTTCTTTTTTCAAAATCCCGGCTAATAATTATGGTTGACCTTGAATCCAGTGACCCCAAATGCAATCCCAAGTTTCCTTTTCCTTTATAAGCTACCTATACATAACGTTTCATGCCAATATCTCATTCCTAAATGAAGTTATTGAACAGAAACCATTTTTCTGTTGTTAGTAACAGTGAACTTGACCTAGATCCCAGTGACCTCAAATGCAATCCCAAGCTTGCGTTTTATATAACCTACTACTACCTATGCAGAAAGTTTAATGCCAATATCTCATTCCGCAGTGTGTTAATACCTTGTACAATTGCCCATCTGCAAGTCAACGATCAAACCCTCTATCTGAATCAGCAATAAAACACATCTTCGCTTATCAACTCAACAAACACACAATTTCAGTTTCTAATTTTCCAGTGGAGCAGTACCCTAGTTGCGGTCAAACTTTCGTTCTGTAAATCGTATGCAGATTATGAAAAATATGAAGAATTAAAAATACCATGATGACATCACATTTTTTCCTGTATCCTGACTGGTTAAGCTACAGTCATGAGTTAAAGAGGCTCTACCTATATTTTTTTGTCCACCAATTGATATAAACTTTACTTAATTTTAAAGAGGACTATGAAAAAGGTAAATGGCAATAATTTCACCCAATGTTATATGCGTTTTTCTGGGGAAAAACAGGATTGAAAAGATCGGATTTTTTAAATTGTATTCGTAATTGTTTTAGACAAGCCGATTGCGGAGATTTTCCGATCTTATTCGTTTACAATCGGAACTACCTCGTCTGATTAGCGGAGAGTTCCAATCGATTCATTTGCTATCGGAACTGCACCGAATAGTTTGTAATCGCATTGTGCATGTCCGAGAAAATCGTAAAAACTCGTAGTTCTCCAGCAGGAATAAACGGCTGGGCAGCATTTTATTCAAGATATTGTTTTGATCATAATTAATAATTTACAGAACTGGAATACGAACCATGTTTCTTCTTAGAATACTCATAAAATAGCTTTGTATACATATAAATGCAGTAATATTGAGTATTTAATATTTTACATTAAAAATCGCGTATATATAGGTAGTGCCTCTTTAAGCATGCTGACCTTCAACTTGTGCAACTTTCGAAAGGTGCGATTTACGTTTATATATTGAGAATGTGTGTAAGCTTGGATCGATAAAAACTGTAACTTTACTGATAATTAAACTAAAAGATTATATATA
Source organism: Cyrtodaria siliqua (assembly GCA_037043455.1). Lineage (NCBI taxonomy): Eukaryota > Metazoa > Mollusca > Bivalvia > Adapedonta > Hiatellidae > Cyrtodaria > Cyrtodaria siliqua. The sequence goes on along the minus strand of JAWPHD010005316.1, from coordinate 94,507 downwards.
TCATTGTAGAGTTTAATTACCCTCCTTCAAGGCAAACTTATTACCTTGAGGAAAAGCGGCAGTTTAAATGCTTAAACTGTGTCTGCAGGAAAATAAAAATTGGGGACTGGCCCAGATTTCAAAAGTCTTGCCATGACTGAAAAGTCACTTGCCCCGATTTATTTTTTAGTTACCCCGAAATTGTTATTACCAATGAATAGTTGCCGGTACATGTACATAGTTTTGGTCGATATTTAATACTTCACTTTTTTACTTTGTTTTATTTATAATTAATTAATAATACACATGTGACTAGAATCAAACAATAAGGTTCTACTTTCCTTTATTTTTCTTTTATTTATCCATTGCATCATATAAAAAAACAATACTATTTTCTTTTTCATTTTTAGGATCGCGCCGCAAATCGCAACAAAAACCGTACCGGGTCCCACAAATTAAACCATCCAAAAACAGGTGCGTGCTCCCGGTGTTATTTAGCAGCTTGCATTTGTGAATAAGCTTTTGTTGTAAATTTTATGATACAGACTTGCTAAATATGAAAAAAATAGAAAATACAGCAATTCATCGAAAAATAAGAACATAAAATCGAAATCACCATTCAAACTGTTAATATTAAAGTGATCTTTCTCCTTCTACATGTCCAACGTGACAAATTCGCGTGACCAGTCATCACTCAATATGTTAGTATGAAATAGCCAAAACAACACTTTTTGTACAAAGTTTGATTTTTCCCAAAGATATACATACCAATGGGAAGATTATGTTTTTACAAAAACAACGCTGTTTAAATCATCAAAATCGAACAATAAATAAGAAAGTTATCACAATTTAAAACCCAGCTATCAATAAATGTTATCTGTCAAATTGCCGTCAATAACAGTTTATTGAGACGCTACATACATGTACGACGCTCTACATAATGTGTATGCATTTCAATGTAAACATGTGCTTATACAAATCAAAAGTGCACAAAGGTGCATCTATTTATAGAAATGATGTTGATTTATTCAAACAGAGAAATGATTCTTCTTTTCACTTTTCAATGAAACATTCCTCAAACATTCCTTTCCATTGGTTGCTGAGATATTTAAGTTCAAAGTTCACCTATAATCAGCGGTCAATCAACCAATGAATTTGTTGTTTTTCCCCCGCAATTTTTGTTTCATTGTTTTTTCCAGGGCCTGCTGTTTATGAATCAGAAATTCTTTTTAAAAAAGTCCTCCGCTAGGTGGAGATATATGAAAATTAGTAAAGTGCCCCAACACTGCATTTTAAAAATGGCGCCGTCCAAGAATTAAAAAAATCAATACAATCCAATCTTTACGTCTTGTCTTCTGAAGATACATTGATTATTTTATTAATTACTTCATTGCGATTGATAGAATGAACTTAACATTAAAATTCGGATGTTATACTTTTATTGTCTAAAAAAGAATTTGAAAATGATGACTTTTACATTATGACATATATAAATTGCACATATGCAGAAAGTATTGTCCTTGCTATATGAAAGCTGTAATGCGATTGGTTCAAATCGTGTAATCAACCAATGAATGCACACTTTCAAATTGATGAACTTTAATCAAGGGACAGAATTTGTTATTTTACAACAAATAACATTACACGCGATTTAAAATGATTTCTGGTTGAAAGTTTGATTGTCCCGCGATTTTTTTTGACTAGCCAGTCGGACAACCAGTTTTGTAAGAGAGACTAGCCCAGATTCAGATTGGACTAGTCACGGGCATCGGTCTATCATATTCTTGGAGCACTGGTCTGAAATTATGATAAGGAATTTACAACGGTGACGCACATATGAAGCGTTTTTTTGTAAATGCAGGTCACTCACTAATTCATATCAACATTATGCAAATTGTTTACATGTACAGGTAATTGTGTTGCGGTATCCAATTAAGTGGCGTCTGTGTAATACTGAAAACAGTAAATAATGTAACCATTTTGTAAACAAAAGACGGTGCAAGACAACGCACTGCATATGGTCTGAAACGCTTTTTGCTTTAAAGAGGATCGATATTTGTAAGCAAAAACTAATATGTTTATGCGGGAAAGTAATGTGGATATACCCAAATTATCTCCTAGATGTTTAGGTGTTGGATTTGGACAAAATATCACTTCATTTCAGTATTTTGACAGCTGGTTAACAACAGGAAGTACGTTACGTTAATTGCGCATGCGTATTAATCTGCGTCTTAAGGCGCTTAACCGGGTGGCTACTTAAAACACGGGATGACTTGGAAGACAGGGCGAAAATTTGGAAACCCGTCGTTCAGGTATTGAAGATAGTTTAGATTTTTCTATAAAAAATGTGTCTACATCTTTACAGTAGGTTACGTCGATCTGTCAATTTTTGAGCATTATTCAAACGAAAAACGACTTATATGTCGCGGTTAAGAATGAAATAAAGAATTAAGAGAAGCTATTATAGGCAGAATTGAAATTAAAAAAAAGAAGAGAATACTCAACATTAATATTGCTATCAGGGTCAATAAATACAAAAAACAAATACGTTTAGACTAATAAAGGAAACAAGCTCCGATAAGTTGCCTAAATCTACATAGATTAATATGATAGGAACCAATCCAGGTTCCGTGGCAGTACCAGGTACAAGTGTATTCCCGGTGACACAGCTTCACATTGTCACTTGACTCTTACTAAGTTTAGTTAATTAATTAAGATCCTAAGATAATATTTATTTCCAGTCGGTTATATCTGGGACGAACATTGAATAGAGCCCTGATTATATACAAACAATAGAATTAAACATAAGCTATAAGCTTTTTTCCGACAAAACATAGTATCCAGCTAACAAGCAAACAAAAGGCCTACTGTGTAGAAAATAGCATTTAAGTGTTAAGACAATAATTAAGACAATTTCAAAATAACTAATTAACTAATAACAAATAGCAATCAAATTAAGCATCCACGAAACCAATACTTATTAACATTTCAATAGAACAAAACATATAAGACTACGTGATGTTTTAACATCTTGTGAATATCTCGACCTAAAGAGTAAGCCAGAGAGACTAGAGAAAAAAAGAGTAAGCCAGAGAGACTAGAGAAAAAGAGTAAGCCAGAGAGACTAGAGGAAAAAAGAGTAAGCCAGAGAGACTAGAGGAAAGAAGCAGTCTCATCTCTGCATGGCAAAAGTTTGCCTAACTAAGGTGGATAACCCGGTTTATTACCTGTTTTGAGAGAGTATGGTATATTTAATGTTCATTTATTTATATTAAGTATGTTAACATATTTTAGCAAATAAAACAGTAAAATTATCGAGTTGACAAAAGGCACAAGCATACAACTACGTAGGCTGGCTGTCGTCCCAGTGGTTATAGTTTTTTTTAATGGTTTGCAAACTAAACTAGAACGAATTCGACGGCGCGCCATCGCAAAATATCCACGTTTTCTTCACACATGTCAATTCCCTTTTAACTTTTAGCCAATAAAACACAAGCTAATACCAACCATTATTGAATATTTACTTAATAAAACCATGGATATGCAGGTAGTATGTAGATCTATGATAAAACCGAGATTGTTTGACGGAATTCAATAGCGGTACAAAAAAAGAATTACCGCTTCGTGCGGTTGAACTCGTAATCCACACTAAAATTACACTTCGAGTTTTAAATAATAAATCATTTGACATGCTGTGTATCTCTTTCATAGACGACTATTATACCAATTAATGTGCAAAAGTATGAAAAAATGAAACCATAATTGAATTATTAGTGTATTTGATGCCCCGTCTACCAGGCCCCACCGATGACGTAGGAGGAAACGTTTAAACATATTTATTTTACATCGATTGCGAAACAAGTTCTTGCAACTTAGATTAATCACTCTCGATGGCTTTCTGGGTAGAACCAGTACTAAGCAATGTGGATTAATTATCTTGCTCAAGGATAAATAACGTGGCCGCGAGGGCGGATCGAACCCACGACCTCTCGATCAGGAGTTCGGCGCTCTACCACTGGACCACGCACTAGGAGGAAACAAATGTATACAGTGTTATCACATCATCATAATGTTTCATTTGAGACATACTTATCAAAAAAAAATAATTATATACATACATATATATAAACCCAAATCCCCCTCCCCCTCAACCCTCACCCACACACACAACCCCATCCTGGGCCCCCGGGAAGACGTCCGAGTTCGAAATAATAAAATTGTTTGATATGTTGTTTATCTTTCATATACGATTACATACATCAAGTTATGTGCATCATCATACTGTTTCATTTGAGACATAATTACAAAAAACAAAACAAACAAAAAACATATCCCACTTCCCGCCCGCTCGCCCCACCCACCCTGGCCCCCGGGCAGATGTCCGAGTTCGAAATAATAAAATCGTTTGATATGTTGTTTATCTTTCATAGCCGATTATATATACCAAGTTATGTGCAAAAATATGGGAAAATGACCGTGTAATTCAATTTGTAGTGTATTTGACCTTTTGACCCCCCCCCCCCCCCCCCCCCCCCCCCAAACACACACACCTCACCCTCCCGAGAGGCCCTGGGCTCGGAGCCAAAAATAAAGCTGCTCTTGCACGCCATCATCATATGGTGATGTCATACTCTAAGTTTCGTTAAGTTTCGTTCAGAGAGATGCGGCGGTAACGGACTGACGGACGGACGGACGGGGCGAGTTTAATATACCCTGTGTTTTTTTTTCAAAAACTTGGGTATAATCAAAATAAAAATTTAAAATACCAAACATTTCTGAATAGCTCTGAATCACTTATGTTTGAAGCCAATAATTCAAAGGGGATTAAATGCAAACTATTTTATTTGATCATAGCTCGAGTTGTCTCAAATAGTATAAACATTAACAAACATGAGGACTTAGCCAGTCTAGCAACTATACTGAAGGGATAAAGAAACGCAGGGTAAACTTTGAAGATGATTCTAGGTAAGATGTCGAGTATAATGTTCAATATTTTTAAGTAAGAATGAAGATAAATACATGCAGAACAAACTTCAAAAACAATGATTTGTGTCTGGTAAGTGATTTAGGAGTAATTGAAGGGAATTGAAGGGGACCCCCTGTAATCTGAAATCGAAATGGACTGATTGTGGGAACTGGCTCGTCAATACCGGGTGTGTCCCCCGTTCGCTCTCTCCACAGCCTTGATTCTTCTAGGCATGGAGTTCATGAGTGAGTTTATCATCCTCATTGGGATGTTGGCCCACTCTTCCAAGAGGGCTGCTCTCAGTTGGGCCAGAGTAGCAGGGGGAGGCTGGCGTCTTCGATTTTTATCCGATAGATCGTAGTGTATCCTAAAACAGAGATATGTGTGAGGGTCGAGTTAACTATCAGTATGGGCCGACTTTACCACGCAATTTGCATTTTAAAGGGGGATGACTATTTTTTGGGTCGTATTGGCCAAATATGGGCTGAGTTGACTGTAACTTCTTACCGTTAGGCCACCGCGACTCCAACTGTGTGAATGTGTATTTGCACATAATACAGTTTAAACCATTAACTAAGTTTTTCTGACTTTACGCAATTCATGGCATTTTCTAGTATAGACTCCCTTCCCCCATTTCCCCATCAGAGAGATTTTATGTTTATAATCCTGTACATTATACATTTTTAAAATTGCAATTGTTCCCTGAGTTTCACCTCCCTATGATCTTCAATATGAATGATGATAGTATCCCGCAGATACAGATACATACCGATCTGGAAAGGTATCGTCCCATCGAATAGTCTTTTTTATGAATCGTCCCGTGTTTTAGAACGACATCAATGACAATACAGCTTCTGATGACACAGACAAAACTAAGCGATGCATTCGACTATTGCAAGAAGATTAATCCAATCTTCACAGCCATTTAGAGGTAATTCATCTTTTTTTTCTAATTATATATATCCTTTCAAAGTGAGTTTGTTTGCACGTTTCAAATAAACGTATCATATGGTTTTATTAGCATCATTTTTTGAATGTGTCACGTGTTTTCGCGAACACTTTTCAGGATAAGGTCAGTATTCTCCCGAGTATTTACAGATATCCTGTGTTGTGAGTGAGGCAGCTGCCTCCTTCCATGCACATGTACAGTTAAAAGCTAGCATTTAGAATTAAAAATATTTGCATGTTGACTACTTGCTGATGCGTAGTGATGGTAGCAATGACAACACTTATACTATATTTCAAAATTTTGTTCAACAAATCACACCAATAGAAAGAACATGTTTTCACAAGAAGTATGCAGCTTAAATCGTCAAAACCGAACCATAATTAAAAAAAGTTATAACATTTAAACACATCTTGTGTATCAATTCAGCCAGGAGCATTCTGTGTTAGACTGGTTCCATGTAACAATTGGGAACTAGCCTGTACAATTCTGCCTGCAGAGGCCCAAAAGGTAGCATGATTGCACAGCCTGGCGCACAAAACCGCTCCACTCTAGGACTTGGAAAATGATTTCATAACATAAAAGAAGGCCTAATAGAGGTACCTGAATTTTCGTTGACCTTCGTTACCCCAAATCACACATCTAATTATATATTCATATTACATCACTTTTAACCTTGACATTCATGCCCATAACATGGAAAACTGTCTTCTAATTGGTCTTAAATAAAATATGCAAGTGGACCACCATGCTACAGTGAATCAAAAAATGGCGGCGCGCACTTGGTGTATTCATAGTGATCGACCAAACTGGAGTCTGATATTTGGCTTCTTAAGTGAACTGACAAAGCTATTCTTGGTAGATATTACAAAAATGATGTTTAATCTTTAAAGTTTGATTACTTAAAAAATAAAATAGCACTTATTTAATACCAAATTCTATATTTATGACCTATTTATCATTGGGACAGATATAAACATGGCATGTGCAGAGTATATTAGTGATGGCTAGGAGAGTCACCTTGAAATGTAGGGGCATCCATGGCCGAGTTGTTGGAGCCACTGACTTGAAATCACTTGCCCCTCACTGCTGTGGGTTTGATCTCTCATGGGCCTAGGAATCTTTATGTGGCGAAGCTATCCAGCTGTTGGTGGTTCAACCCAGGTGCCAGCCCATGCACAAAAATTGCCCGGATGGGTTCCTGGGGCCTCCCTCCACCAATAGAGGCTGGAAAGTTGCCATGTGACCTTAGCTGTTGGTGCAACTACAAAAATCAATTTAATTGAAATGTGTCCCAGGCGACTATGAAAACCTCGATCAATTTGGGGCCAGCAACAATACGGCAAAAAAACTATATTGCAGTATATTGCAATATTCTGAACTGTATTGCAATATGTATTGCAATACGATTGATGAAGCTATTTAACCATCACTTTTAATTTGTGCCCTCTATTATTATAATTATCTATATCTCCACACACGTCTTGCCTAGACACATCACTGTATGTACACAAAATGGCTGTCTTCTATCTTGTTTGAGTTCTCACATTTGTTTATTGTCAAACTTTCATACCGTATAATCCGGGGCACAAATTTAGCGACAATTTGGACTGGCAACATTTCGCCAGTAGCATTTTTTGTAACTGGCACAATGAAAACGTTACTTGCAATTTCTATGGTTGTGTGTGTAAGTAATAATGTAACAAATAAGTAAAAAGCACAAGATGATTCATCATTAGCAAACATATACGATTCCATATGTCGTACAAATACAAAGACATATCAGAAAAACTTAAAAATATTAAAACACCATTGTTATGGAAGCACATGTTTCAAAAAAAGGCAGACAAAGTACTTTAAATTAAACACACAAGGTATTTTGATGCACTTGCACATTTTTGCCAGTACTTGAAAATGTTACTGTCATTCTGAAAATGTCACTTGCATTTTGCCAGTACGCCAGCTTAAATTAGAGCCCTGTAATCCCTAATAAATGCCCCCGGGTGGGGACGGGCCTTCATTTTTGAAAAGGGGGACGTTTATTTGAGACCAAAAATACATAATTTAACTTTTACATCATACATTATTTAATGATTTTTTTCACCAAGAAAACCAAAGTCTGCATGTCAATCAGTCAATTAATGCATCGGATTTTAAGTTTTCTAGTGATTTTTTGTGTTCCATTATGAATGAAACAGATTAACTTGCATCTTTCGGTAAGTTTAAAAAAAAAATATTTCTGAAAAAATGGCGGGGGGATGGGGTTGCGTTTATTACGGATTATACGGTATGTCTTCTTTTTCTTTTTTTCAACGTTGTCACAATTATGGTAAATGATAGAATCCCGTGCAATTCAGATGTCACAAAATTAATAGCGTACCAGAATATTACAATTTTGAGGCCAGTGCAAGTGGATTTATACCTAAGTTGAACTTCCTTTTCTGTATAGATTTTGACAGTGACCATACCCAACTCTTTGAATTTAAAATGATAATAGTTTTAATACAGAAACAGACCTGCCTCCGAGATTAACCCCTACTTATATCTCTAGTAGCCAGATTATTGGAAAACAAAGCCAGTAGAATATTACCGGTAATAAAGAATATCAAAATTATTTAATGACAATGCTGAATGCTTTAAATTCACGGGTAAGTCAAAATCAGGACACACAATTTGATGTTTTGATTCAAGTTGGTCAGATCCTTGGTTTGAATCCTTCTCTACGGGCTAAAAATCATCAAAGAATTTTATTTTGTTCCCATTGCTTGTATTTCGTGTAAAGTTGTACAATTTATGAATTAAAATACAAGTATGTTACTCAACATCATTAGTCTCATACTTGTCACAGAAGCAAAATTTAAATATATACCTTATAATCCCTAATAAATCCCCGGTGGCGTAACATTGGGACCAAAAATACATAATACGTGATTTTGTGTGTTCCATTGTGAATGAAACAGATAAACTTGCATCTTTTGTTAAGTTTAAAAAAGAAATTCAGAAAAATGGTGTGGGAAAAGGAGGGTGGGGGTGTATTTATTAGGGGAGGGGCATTTATACGGTACTATAGATATAATCGCATGTAATAAATCTGCCTCTTTGTGATTTGCAGTGGGACGTTATTTTGTTCATGGTCGTCATTCATTCGATCGTCATGCAGACGTCATTCTAACGTCAAACACACTAGATAATGAAGTTATAGAAGATCACAGGTTTTCACCACTTAACAAAGAAAGAGAAGTGAAAACTAGCCAGAAGGATGTCCCGGAGCTACCTAGTAATTACAAGGAGAAATTTCCCGATATGTTACCAAGGACAAACAGATTACATCGAGATAGAGTGGCTGAGTTGCTTGAAAGGAAAGATATGTACAAGCGTAGAAGTCAGATAGACACACCAGAGTTTTATGTTGGTATGTACAAAACTGTATTATTGTTTGGGGCGCTTGTTTCAGCCAAAGTTTTTTTTGACTTTTCAGACAAAATACATCTACTACCTAAACAAGTTGTATTTCAGTGAAACAGACATTTTTAGTGGTAAATAAAAATACCTTACTTTCAAAATCGGTTGAGAAATAAAAAATTCATGTGCGAAAGCTGTTTTTGATGGGTCATTTTCAATGCAAAATTGTGCTGCATGAAAAAGTAAAAGTTTTTTTTTTGAATTTGTATCCAAAAATGGTTTTAAATTGTTGGATATTAGTAAATTAATACACCCTGAAAGTTTTGTAGTAAAATATGAAGGATTACTGAAGTTTCTTAATTTTCTGCTGTCCCACCAACAAGGAATTTACATGTGAAAAAGGCCCATCAAAAAATAAATATTTTGGCTGTAAAATATTTATTTCTCAACCGATTTTCAAAAGTAAAGTATTTTTATTTAGTAAATGCCAGTTGTAATGATATATAACTGATGTACGTATTATTTAAATTGCTTAAGTTACTGCAGAAAAGCCTTTGGCTAAAACAAGCGCCCCAAACAATAGTAAAATTATATATTTTCCAGACTTAGCCTTTAAATCTGCGCTAAACAGAGAATATCTGTTACATGTTTTTTAACGATTTTTCTTACTTTTACCTATGTCAGTATGTTTAACTTTGTGTGAATTACGACTATTATACCTCACATAAAACGCACATGGATTCTCAATCCCCATAGACAATAATGTGTAATTTCTTACTATCTGATGCGCAGGGTGATAGTACCGGGTGATAGTAAAAAATGATCACATGCACAGCTGTGATGCACCTTGGTGTGCCTACTGTTTTGTTGACGTCATAACTTACAAAGTACTTTACCTATTTCAATAATCTACCACTATTTTTTCAGTTATTTATATCCAATCCTAGGTCCCCAAGTGGTTGCCGGGGTAGAATACAACCACTGCAAATCCCGCTAGAAGCAGAGGGGTAGGACCCCCCTTCATGTTCATTTTATCATTTTTTATTATGCTCATTTAAGGTCTTCATCATGACGTATGCAAACGTAGAAACGTGGCTCCATCGTAAATGGAGTGTCTGCTTTAGAATTTGCAGCAACTCTGAAGTTCTGCAGGTTAGAATGTTCTAGGCCCATTCTCCATATTTTATCTTGATGTAAATTTATGGAGGATGAGCCTGGCATGTTCGTTTCTGTTAGGCACCATATAACCTTTCGTGTGTTGGTGCGCTGTAAAACCCAATTCAATTCAATTCCAATCCTAGGCTTAGATATAACTTTCATGGCAACTTTTTGAAAAAAGTTTTTGAAGAAGAAAAAGAAGAAAATACGGCAAAGTGAAATCTGTACTGATTAACCTTATTTTGGCGCAAGCGGATTTTGGTATAATAACATAAGTATCACATTCATGAGAGGGTGATAGTAAGATTGTTCACCCTTTCATATATTGATTATCACCCTTGGCTTCGCCTCGGGCAATACTCTTATCCTCAGGGTGAACATTTCATGGATGTGATATTTATAATAAATATATAATATAATAAATATATAATATACAACATTTTCCGTCAGTTAAGAGCAATAACTGTTAAACTAATGAACCACTGATGTTGAAAATAAAATTAGATCTTCATTTTGCTAGATAACACTTTGGATCTGTTAACCCTTAACCCGCTTAGCACATCTGTAATAGCCTTTGCGTCCATTGTAAACCCAGATCAGCCTGCGAGTAACCCTTTGTCACATAAATGGAATGGTCTTAATTCAATGAAAGAACAGTCCATTATATATATATATGTAGCGGGTTATGGGTTAAACAGCAAAACTGACTCGTTCTAAAGTAGTAATTTGAGAGTACCCCCACCCCAGGCCCTCCCGAACCTCCCCACCTGCAATTGGCAGGTGTATGTAAGGCATGTGTACATATTTGATCTTGCAAGGATGATGCATGTCTGGTTGACTATTGTCTTTTCCTGTAGATAGCTGGTTACGCCAATAGAGTACTTATAGTTTCTCTGAAATACCTTGTTTCTAACTTATACAGGAAGTATCATGGCAGTAAGTGTAGCAGACCAGTACTGTCCTGGCAAAAGCAGTAGGTTTGTGGGTATCTGTATCCAGCGCAACGGTCATGGGCTGCGCCACAACTTCACTCTACGCAATGTTATTGATGATCAAGGTATGGCTTATCAAGTATAATATAAAAGGTGCAAAACTCTTGAGACATCAGGATATAATGATTAATCTGATGTCTTACACATGAAACATTCAGTTATTTGCAAGGTTGTTTTCACATGATAAATGTGCAGAAGTGATGTAAGATGTAAACAAACAGCTATTTGTATCAACTTTCAGTATGTATATGAGCTTCCATGACTAAAAGTGAGGGAAGTGTTGATCTTGATTTATGTTATGGCTAGTACACATGTTAACCATTCTGCAGGTATAGAGTGATGTATGTTAACCAGTCTGCTATTCTGCAGGTATAGAGTGATGTATGTTAACCAGTCTGCTATTCTGCAGGCAAAGAGTGATGCATGTTAACCAATCTGCCATTCTGCGGGTATAGAGTGATGTAGGTTAACCAATTTGCCATTCTGCAGGTATAGAGTGATGTATGTTAACCAGTCTGCCATTCTGCAGGTATAGAGTGATGTATGTTAACCAAATTGCCATATGCATGTATAGAGTGAAGTATGTTAACCAATCTGCTTTTCTGCAGGCATAGAGTGATGTATGTTAACCATTCTGCTATTCTGCAGGCATAGAGGTGAGGTATGATATGTACAATCCACTCCTACAGAAGATTGAGGTGTTGAGGTTGGAGAAGCGACTTGACGATGAACTATATTATCTCCGCGATTGTCCGCTGGAATATAGCTACTTCCCCCAGGACATGGAGGCTCAGCTGATACACAAAGATGCTTATGTTCCAGTTAACACTACGCAGGTTTGAATCAGTTTATGCTAGCTTGCTATGCTCTTTGAATTACTCGACCAGGCCTTGAATTCACCAACCATTCTTGAGAATATTCTTAGACTTAAGCCCAAGTATACAAATTTCAATCTCAAATATTTCTGTAAGTTTTAAGTATAAACATTCATAATAAGCTGCTATGTATAAATATGATAATGACTAATAAATATCAACTTCATATGTTTGTTTATCTTTGAAGGTCATGTCAATATGTGTGAATGAAAATTGAGTAGTTTAACTCATGTCTAAGAATAATTTGAAGAATGGTTGGTGAATTGGAGCTTGATTTGACCCTGAAGTTATCAACCTCGACCAGGTGCTTGATTTGTCCCATAAGGGACCTACCAGATGCATGTCTGCTATTTTTCAAGTTTTCATGTACCATATGCATGCCCCAGTGCTCCAGATAGACTGCGTATCCACGTAAATTACGTGTTTATATGTCTAAAGTACTCACTTTATTTTAATTCACTCTGCACCATGTAGGGACCTAATTTTCCTGGTATGCTATTCTTTTGAAAACGGTCCATATTTTGGTAGCGTTCTGTCATTCAAAGTTTTCGTAGTGCATAGCATACTTTCATGAGACAATTTTATTGCTTTTATGAAACAGCCACACCAGTTATATACAGTTTTCTTCCTTTGGTTCTGGTTCTCGTTTCATCCCTGTAATCGTAATAGCGGTACTATCCAAAACAATGCACAATTTGCCGATGTTTTTCGGCTTACATTGCAAGCGATGAGAACAGCGAAAAAAGAGAGACTTTTAGATTCCTTGTTGATGGTACTTTGATAAATTCTGTACCGGCCATAAGTCTCAGACTATGCTAATGTGGCGTGGTATTACATAATCGCCATTCGATGCAAAAGGTTAAAACAAACTGATAAGCCTAGGAACAGTAAAACTTTGCCTGATGTAGTTATAGACAGACCATAATAAATATATGGAATAAAACTCCCTCTCAGTGTTTTGATTAATAATAAAAATACAACAAACGCTGAATTTTGTAAAAATACAACAACAGATGTATAGCTAAGATTAAATTTTGAGGTACGATGGACCATGGTACTGAAACAAGAAGCCTGGTATTCATTTTTTTTTTGTTGATGAGTACTGTACTCAAATACTTCAAAATTATCTGGAGAACTGCATGCCCACTATCTTTCATGTTCTACCAGATGTTTACTCGCTTGCTTGACGTTCACCATATAAAGGGTAGTGCTAGGCCTGGTCAGTATCGGTATAATGTGACTGGGTTTTGTTTCATGTCTTGTGTCTACCGCATGGAATTTCAGTTTGGCAGCACTATAACGCTGAGCATTTAGCTCACTGCTAAAAATAGACACTCCCGTGAAATTAAAGAAAGATATATATTCTACCAGGTGCATACCTGCTATGTTTCAAGTTCTACCAGGTGCTTGCTTGCTATGTTCAAGTTCTACCAGATGCATTTTTGCTATGTTTCAGGTTCATCCATTTTGCACATTTTCAGAACTCTCAATAATGAATCTTGTTTGGAATTTTGCCAACATTCACTTCAATATTTCTAATTTCAGATTCCACTCAACCCCCGACCCTGGAGTGAGAGATGGGAAAGGAGAGACTTGAAAGGAGTTCAGGAGATTGTATTTAAGAATGAGAGAGTGAGGACAAAATTAATGAAATTGAAAGCGCTTCCACAAAATACACGACTGTGGGAAAAAGAAGACATCATGAAACATTATCGGGAAACAATCAATCCCATAGAATCAAAGGAAATTCTTTCTGAGGTGTACAGTAAAAGCAAGAAGAATTGGAAATAGCAATGATAGTTTGTTGTGTGTTTGTGTAAATAAAATGATAACTGTATGATGTACTTTGTGTTGGTGTAAACCAAGACCTTTAAAGTAGCTATCTCACCAACAACAGTGTACATTGTTTCTAAACCTACTGACAATGAGGTATATATATATCTTACATATTTTGAGAAATCCAAACTCGGTAGACATAATTTAAAAGGCTGTAACCAGCCAGGCCAAACCTCAAAACTGGAGCGTTGAATTAAGAGTTAGCAACTCATCATTCATTCTATGCATATTCAGTCAAGAGTATTTTGAGAACCTGTGAAAAATCATACTTTTACTCACCTCATATAAATTATTATATGACCTGAACACCTGGATAGAGTTTTGATATAAAACGATTTTGTAGTATTGCTGTGATATGGCGGGTTAGTTTCTTTAATTTTCCTTTTATAAGGGGAAGGTATGTTGGGTCCAATTAACTCCAAACTTGTTTTTGTCGAGCTCCCTTGCAGTCAGAGCTGGACTAGTCCTAATGATTGACACCAGTTTGTTGGCTGTTTTTCACATACATATCTTCTTTTGTCTAACTAAACACAATACAAAACTAGCCACAAGAAAAAATAGACACTTTTTTTTACTGGTTTGTATATCTTTAGACCCAACTACATGTAACACCATAATGAATGTTCCTTTCAAGTTTCAAAAGGTTTGGAAGTTACGATCACAAGATTTTCCTATTTGCTTGGTCTATATGTAAACAAAGATGGTAACCATTGGCCAGTCTTGGACCCTTCATCAGTATGAATTTCATTTAGTCCTCATTATCACTTTAGTGAAGATGCTTTTAGAGGAGTAGCAATTTTTTTGTACCCGTACCAAATGAAGTTCCAGTGTGGGGTTTGTTGGGGGTACGGTAATACTGGAATCACCTGGTATGTCAGTGTCTGTCTGTCCGTGGACATGTGTATATAGTGTGATAACTCCTGAAGTATATCAACAAGGCTTCTGAAACTTCATAGGTGCATTGTCCTTGGCAACAGGAGGAACCATTGCTGTTCAGTTGGTCAAGGTCACCATGACCTGATATTCATACACCTATTCCAGTGATAATTGCTTAAGTATATCAACCAGGCTCATGAAAGTTGGTTGGTACACTGCTCTTGGTCACAGGAAGAAGTCAGTTGCTTTTGGGTTCAGTAGGTCTATGTTGCTTTTGGGCCCAGTGAAGTTAATGGCGGGGGTATATTTGTCGGCCTTTAAAGGCAACAGTTTTAGGCTTATTTTGAGCTATGGCAGCCATCTCTGTATTTTGAAGGAAGTTACATTTTATTTAGGACCAGATATAAGGAAGGTACCTGTAAAATTTCACGAAGATCTGAAGAAAGGTTTTGGAGAAGTAGCGCTGGCAACACTTTCCTAAATAAGTATATATAAACAAAGATGGTAACTGCCGGCCGTCCTAGAAGCCTTGTCAATATAAATTTCATTTGGAACCAACTATATGTCATGCAGATCACTTTAGTTAAGATCCCTTTTCAATA
Source organism: Cyrtodaria siliqua (assembly GCA_037043455.1). Lineage (NCBI taxonomy): Eukaryota > Metazoa > Mollusca > Bivalvia > Adapedonta > Hiatellidae > Cyrtodaria > Cyrtodaria siliqua. The sequence continues at coordinate 78,875 of JAWPHD010005316.1, read as the reverse complement.
CCTCTTATGCTTCTATGGCAGCAGATATCAAAAAAAATATTGTGTAGCCTGTCTAGCATGGCAGACGATCACTGTCCGTCATCGTCAAAGTCGCTCACTGTCCGTCATCGTCAAAGTCGCTCATTTCCTCTCAATATTTCCTCTCAATAACTTGAGAAGGATTGCATTTACTGTCTTCAAACTTGATTGTTCTTGTTGAGATGATGACCCTTATTGATTTTGAGGTTAGTAGGTCAAAGGTCAAGTTCACTGACCTGATAATATTTTCTGCTCAATATCTTGTGAAGGAATGCACCCTGTCATCAAACTTAATACATTGAATGTCCTGGATGAGAGGATGACCCCTATTGATTTTGAGGTCAGTAGGTCAAAGATCAAGGTTACCGGCACCCGATCATGAAAAACCTTGTCCGCTCCATAACTCAAAGGTCAAAGTCACTGACCCAAAAATGAAATATCATATTTGCTCCATAAGGATTGTATTCACCATCTTCAGATTTAATAGTTCAATTTAATAATATGATTGTCCGTATTGATGTTATGACTACTACTGATTACTACTGTGACTGGATAACGAAAAATAATTTCCGCTATTAACTTAGGAAGAATTGCACCCACCTCCTTTAAAATTGAGAATTAAATTGTTAGATTGTCCTTGCTTAAGTAATCACATGACAGGCAACACGAGTGTTCTGTGGAACACCCTTCTAGTTGTTAATTTATATGATAAATATAAATCTATGTAAACAAAGATGGTGGTCATTAAGATATTTTTTTTCAGGATTAAAGGGACACATGGCAATCTTGAAGTATTTCAAAATGGTGTCTCGATTTATATATCCAGTATCATTTTTACTTTATCCTGGTTAAATTTAAATAAATCAGATTTTAAGTATTCACTATTTCGTCTTATTATAAGTTTTAATATATTTACCATGTTTACTGGTGCAATAATATCAAAAATTAATAATATGCAAAAATAAATGGCTTAATACAATTCTTATAACATTAATGATTGAACAAATAAAATTTATGTAGAAAAACTAACGGGATGCCGCTAGTTTTTAAAAACCAAGATTGCCATGTGTCCCTTTAATGTCATGTTGACTTATTTAAGATCAAGCATATATAGCTCTTACCATTCTTGAGACGGATCAAACATTATAATGTGTAAGTCTCAGTCATGACAGCCATCTTGGATTTTGTAGGAAGTTGAATCTAGTTACATGTACATGTAGTACCAATTAGACATCATAGAAAATGTTTCTGATGAAAAGAAAGGTTTAGGAGAGTTAGCTATCACAACCTTTCCCAATACAAGTGTGTGGTAACCGAATATATGCTCATCATATAACCATCATACCGTAACCATGAATTTGGTTAAGGACCCTGCCATGTGGATCAATTTAGTTAAGACAATCCGTTATCAATATATTGTGTAGGTTTTGATTGGTAGTGATCACAAACTTTTATTTGTTTTGTCTATTTTTAGCCGTGAAAGTAATCTTTTGAGTTTTTCGCAAGAAGTTGAATTTTAGTTTAGGACCAACTTGACATCATGAGAAATGTTCCTGTAATGTTTCAAAGAAAAGCTTAAAAGTAGTGATTACAACATTTTCCTATGTCTACGTAAGCAAACATGGCCACCAACCTCATCTCATCAACATGAATTTTATTAAACCCAACTACAGGTCATGCAAGTTACTTAAGTAATTTCATAACACTTGCAGTTCTAAAAGAATTAGCAATCACAAGTTTGTTTTAGTCTATTTTTAGTCCTGGCAGCCATTTTGGAATTGGCAGGAAGTTGAATTTTATTTAGGATCAACTAGACTGTCTTGTGTTGTTTTATGAATTTCCACTTAGTGGTTTTAAAATACAAAAATAGCAGACAATGGACATGTCGTGGCATTAGCTCTGCTGATCTTCAATCATTAGGGGATACAAGGAATATCCATAACTACATATTCTGTGTACCAAATTGAAAAGTGGTATACAAAAACAAAAACAACAGAGTTTTATCATGTTTATTATGTTTAATAATTTTTTTCTCCCATATATGGTATATCCAAAAGGAAATACATAGACATTAAATGCATGAATGAAACAATAAGGTACAATACATATAATATTTATACATAGAAAACAATAAAATTTATTTTGATAATAAATCGATAAATGTTTTCTTTATAAAATCAGAAACCCATCTACATGTATTTAAGCAGATGTTTCGCATTTACAATAAATGATTCTTTGTTCAGTTGTTTTAAAGGCAAAAGCTAAAAGCCAACAGCAGTTTATCAGAGTGTGAACTCCAACTTGCAATTTTCGCATCTCACAAGTTAGAAATCACTTTTATCACATTTGATCAGCATACGACACATGTTAAAGGGACACAAGACAATGCTGATATTTAAAGCCAATTGTTTGTGCATTTGACTAATTGTTGATTATATTATACCAATAATATATTTAAAGTAACAAACAAAAATTGAAAACTCCAAAAATTGAAAAAGTGTAAATTGAGTTACCACTGTTAATTCTTGAGAACTAGTGTAAGATTGCCATGTGTCCCTTTAAAGCATATCTGACCATGACTATTTCCTCAGACAGTTACTCTTTTTTTGAACAATCCAATTATAAAGCCAATGCTAGAGAATTCACCTAACATTTTAATGAGATGTAAGAACTACACTTTGTAAGATTCCTCATCTAAAGCAAAAACAAACACAATCATTTTTATAGTAAAAATAACAACACAAAACTATTGTGTGTTCACGTTACATGGCCAAAGAATTGGGGTATGCTCGTATGAATATTTTTTTTTATTTATATTATATTCACTTTTGATATTTCTTCTAATCTGCTTTATGACTAAATTTTAATACATATGGCTGACCATTTGGGTAACCTCAACCAAACAACTTTTATGAAATACGCAAAGACCTGTATTGTTTCTCCAACAAAAGGATTATTATGCATGTGTTTATATTCAGACATTCATACAATAATAAGGCAATGATTGCAACCATCTGTACAAAAATAGCTCAATGTTTGATTTCAATATGGCATATTTTCAATTGATACTTTGTTGAATTGCTCATCAATTCAACACCTGTTTATGTTATTCATAGCTGTCCCAGAGAACTGGAGCTTTCTCGATTTGAATCCAGGATCACCATATTGGTTCTGTCAAAAAACTTTCCATTTGTTGACCAGATGAAAGTCTGAAGTACACTGGACGGATAGTGAAGAAGACGAGACCCCACAAGTTGGTATATTTATTATAAACCAGTTTTAGAGCTATTTTGTGTTTTAAATTGTAAGAACACATCTTGTCCTCGATTGTTCAGGTGTGAATCTTTAAGCATGATGGCATTATTAACCCCTCCCCAAAACTATCACAGAAACATGTATCACAAAGTATGTTATGCCATTACACATACATTGGCATTACAAGAGTCAACACAAAACTACATCCATCTTTTTCTGTTTATATTAACGGAAAAAAAGAAACGCAACTCGTAAATTTTCGCTATGTAAATTATATGCTGTACACTTAATTCCATGCAATATATATTTTAGAAAAATACCAGGATGTTGCAATTGCAACTAGTAAAAAGAAGAACAAAACTGTGCTGTTGTAGACTTCAATTGCATTACACAGTATACATAAAATTCATAAATGTTGAACTTCCGCTTTGAAAAAAAATTAAACCATTTCAGTACTGTATTTAATGCAAAGAGATTGCAAAATTAAACATCCTAAGGTGAAAAAAAATGAACAATTTCAGTACTGTATTTAATGCAGAGATTGCAAAATTTAACATCCTAAGGTGAAAAAAAATTGAACCATTTCAGTACTGTATTTAATGCAAAGAGATTGCAAAATTTAACATCCTAAGGTGAAAAAAATTGAACAATTTCAGTACTGTATTTAATGCAGAGATTGCACAATTTAACATCCTAAGGTGAAAAAAAATTGAACCATTTCAGTACTGTATTTAATGCAAAGAGATTGCAAAATTTAACATCCTAAGGTGAAAAAATTTGAACCATTTCAGTACTGTATTTAATGCAAAGAGATTGCAAAATTTAACATCCTAAGGTGAAAAAAATTGAACGGTGAAAAAAATTGAACCATTTCAGTACTGTATTTAATGCAAAGAGATTGCAAAATTTAACATCCTAAGTTTGTTCCCCTGATTGAGCCAAATGCGTATTCTATCAGTAATGACACTTTGAAGGGATAACATTTGGGGTGTTCTGTGTTGTTAGTCATTTTTTTCAAAAGGAAAAGTCTAATGTAGCCATGTACCATTTGATTTAGTGCAGCATATTATACATACAATATTATATAGCAGAAATTCCCGAGTTGTATTTCTTTTTTCCCACAGTATAGTTCAATAGTTTCGCGTTCACCGCTCAATTTATAATTCAGTATACATATATCTGTTTATTTATATTAGTCATAGACTAAATTTGAGGTGTGAATGCACAACCGTTGTAAATATATATAAAATGAAGAAGATACAACAGCATGGCATTGAGCCTTCAATCTGGTATTTATATTAGGCAATGAAAGATATAACAATGTCAACAAACATGAATAACTCGAGGTTTTGAAATTGTAAAACCGAGCAATTTGTCTTTTTTTTTTTCTGAAGGTTTCCTTTAATTAATGAAGAAAGGATAATAAAATGAAACTGCTCTATTTTGACATAAAAAATAAATAAAACTGGAACCATTTTAAAGAACATCATTTCCTCAAGTTACTGAAGCTATATTCAGAGACAACAACTACATGTATTGCAAAGACACGAAGAAAAGAGGTTAAATTTTCAAATAAATTCTCTAACAATGTTTAAATAACTCGTACTGAAAATAATTATTATGTAACAAAACTTAACAAGTTGATCACAATTGAAATAAAAATGTTAAATAGACGGCAACATACATTTTTATGGAATGATGCAGAGTTTCTTGTTCAAAATCAGCCAAGTTTCCTGATGCCGTTTCAAGTTAACCAGACTGAAGGTTATCTTGAAGGGCCCACCATATTGTTCTTTACGAGACTACATACTACAACAACATTTATAATACTGACAAACTGGACACTAGCTCAAGAAACAAAACCACCAGCGTGTTTTCAAGGACGGGTTGCTCTTTGAAAACATTACGCTACAACAACAAACTGCAACATAACAAATTAAATAGAGAACTAGAGAAAGAAAATGCTGGAAAAACAATCCAATTACTTTCTCACCCTCGACTCACGCTGGATGTTGACAACCCCACTAAAACTTACACATGTTATTTACAGTATAGTTCAATAGTTTTGCTATTGGCAACATCAACATATGCATGTTGCTATTGGTAATCACATATGCATGTAGATATTGGCAACATCAACATACATATGTTGCTATTGGCTACATCGAACATATATGTTGCTATTGGCAACACAAAATATATGCATGCTGATATTGGCAACATCAACATACGTATGTTGCTGTTGGCTTCACTGAACATGTATGTTGCTATTGGCAACACAAAATATATGCATGTTGCTATTGGTAACATCATAATTGCGCTGGTTGCTACTTGAAACACCAATCTTGTTACAAATTTAACTGGCAAAGCAAGCTTATCCACATTTCTATTGGCAATAAAACATGTATGCATTTTAACTAAAACATAAACTTGTTTGAAGTGTTTCTTCTAGCAATGGCACAAGTGTGTGGTCTATACTTTTGTTTTGCTTAAATAAATCAGGAGTAATATTCACAAAATATATTTCATACAATCTCTACTCTACTGAACACAATATATAAATGCAACCATTAATTGTTAGTATGTCCTAAATGCATGAAAATAAAGTTGGCACGGACAACATGATATAGTATGATAAAACTAGGATCCATATAGTGTAGTCAACATTATAAAACCCTACAGTAACAAAATCTAAACAGTACAACAACTTAAAAATATAGACCTTACAATCATACATAATATTAAAAGAAAAAATATACTGAAAAGAAAAAAAAATTATGCTGACGATGCTGGACTGAAAACTGACCACAAGCATGACACCATGGACGACGAGAATAATGACCCGACAACTAATGACAGCAGCTACGACTGTTAAGGCAAGTAGTCTGTTTGATGCGTTAATGTAGAATGATACACTTACACTACATATCTTACACATATGTACATAATGACTACACATTATATCTAACATGTGCACATAATGGTACACTACACATTATTATATGAAATGCATGATAAAATCAAATCATGAGTATTGTTTGGATGCATGCTTATAAATGAAAAATGAACCATCCTCATGAACACATGTTAATTTGTATGTCTGATTTTTATCAATCTGGTCCCATCTGCTCCTCAAGTTGTTGTATACACTTGTTTATGCACAGAAACCTATATTTAAAGACATATCTACCTAACAACTTTTCATTCAAATACATGTTTTCATCCAGTACTGAGTCTTTCTATATAAAGCTGGTGATCCGCAAAATAATGCACTCTCTGTCTATAAAACACTGGTTTGATCAATTATCGATGGTTGGAAGTTGTGATGCCCAATGTCGGGTTATTCTAACTTAACACAGTCAAGCCTACTCCAGAGACCATTAAAGAAACTGACCCTCCAAAATTACACTACAAAACTGTTAATTAAAACTCTATCCAGGTGTTCAAGTCATATAATAACGTATATGCGCCAATTAAAAGTTTAGGTTTATTGACAGGTTATTAAGATATCCATGACTAAATATGCGTAAAATGAATTACGAGTTGCTAACTTAGTTCGAAGCTCCAGATTTGGGATTCGGTCTGGCTGGTTAAAGCCGTTTATATTGCGTCTATATGGCTTGGATTCTCAAAATATTAACTTTTATATATACCTTATCGTCAGTAGGTTTAGAAACGGTGTACATATTTTGTAAAATGTGGCTGTTGTTGGCGGGATTGCTACTTTAAGAGACCACCTTCTTTAAGCCGTTCAGTTCCCTATTGTTTTAAATTAAAATGCACCTGTATTAAGACCCCACTGTGTCAACAGACCAATTTCCCTCCCTTTAATGGTTTCTTAACCTTTAACCCACTAAGCACGACTATAATAGCCTTTGCGTCCATTGTAAACACAGATCAGTAACTCGCAGGCTGATCAGGGTTTACAATGTCTGGCTGCTGATCAGTCATTTCCCCCAAAATACCCCTTTGTCACATAAGAGAATGGTCTTAATTGAAAGAAAGAACAGTCCATTATATATAAGGGTCAATACAGGTTTAGAAAAGTTCTTTAATTACAGGTTCAATGCAGAAAATGACCAAACCATAAATTGCAACATTTAAAGTATGCATTGCTCTAATGACATTATATGTCCGTTGAAATATTCATGACATTGTACTACAATTTATTAAACGAATATATATCAGTTTGACAGCTCAAGTCCCTACTAATGTTGGTGTTTATACAAGACTGGGTAAGAAATGGCCAGCGTAATCAAGATATCAAATTTACAAAATATTTGATGACCTGTAATGACATTTAGTTGTCTGCTCTATGTCATCATTATGACACACACAATCAAGGTGTCAAAACTTAAATTTCTGGCGATGACAGTGACTACCACTTTGTTCCGCCTGCTGTCTGTTTGTAACATCAGAAAACGGGGATCAAACGTTTTGGGAGACTGAAGACAGAGAACAAGGACTTCCAGTCTGAGGTCATTATGCCTGATTTACGATACGAGGTTATGTCGGTGTGACTGTTGACTGAAACAGAAAATTCAGGAAGGTGTCGACGACACTTTACTCTGTCTCTGTAACACGGCGGCTGATATGATTGGTACATGCTGAGATGAGGGCCCGGGGCTCCGTGATCGCGAGCGATGACGATGGCGTCTGGTTGGAGTCGTGGGAACTGTTATATCCTGAAAAGAAATATTGCCGAGGGTTAACAGAAAATAAATTCCAGGTTATTTTGTTCCAAGTATTTTTAATATTTACATTCTTAAAATTTGAAAACATTATTTTTTTTATATTTTGATATAAAAATCAAATGCTATATAATACAGTATCTGAATAAATGTATTCAAAACAGTAAATCATTAAATCAAATTAGCAAAATGTTTCGAGTGTGGATTATAAATTGAACCAAAAACCGAAACAGTTTAGCACTTACGGTACATTTAATTACACAATAATGAATAAAGTAACATGACAGTAAGTTAATGCCACTTCTACAGGCTTGATTAGAACACACAACGAACATAATGTCCCATTCTCCCAACTACCCAAAACCAGTCTGAAATAGCTATTGTTAATATGTGTACAACATCAATGTTAAGATGTTAACCCTTAGTCTGCTATGAATGTATATAGGACTGTACTTTCTTTAAATTTAGAACATTCCATTTAATATGTTACAAAGAGGTGTTTTGGAGAAATGACTGATGAGCAGCCAGACATTGTAAACCCTGATCAGTCTGCGAGTTACTCGCAAGCTGATCTGGGTTTACAATGGACGCGCAAAGGCTATTGTAGTCGCCCTTAGCAGACTAAGGGTTAAGAAAGCATGCACTCCTGACTCGTCACCGTTGGAGTTTTCAGTACAAGACAAGTTTTAAATTAGCGTTAATTCTAGAAACTATTTTATAAAAAGAGCTTGGTGTTTATAGTCACTTTTGATCTTTCTTTTTTTCAATTAAGCAAGTTGTAAAATTTCACAATAAAATTATAATACCAAATTTAACCCATGTGTTGTGTTTATAATATAATGCATATGTGACTGTTAAATAATCATCCTAACACACACTTTGAAACATGTAGTGGAAGATGCATTAAATAAGAAAGACAATCACAAAATGCAGATATTTTGCCTGACTGGTTATCAAGTTTCTTAAGTGTATAATTATATACTGAAGAAAAATAGCAAGTACCCATTTTTTCTCCCTTATTTTTTGGACAAATAAACAGGAAATAAGAAGTGATATATATGGAATAATACGACCATCACCAGATCAGTAAACACGGAATTGTCCATCTTTTTCTTAAAAATGCATTTTTGGCTAAAAACAACTATGAAAAATACCTAAATACCTAAAATATTTTCTGTAGGTTTTTTACCCCAAAAAATCACAGAACATTACACACTATGCAGCTGGTGTGGCTTTCGATTATCCACAATTATCAAATTACCTCCCTTTGAAGTTTTGATCTCATCCATAACAGTTTTCAATATTTTGTTCCAAATTTAGAGTGTGCTTTCAAACGTCACATATTCTTTTATTAAAACTCTTTTCAAGCTTTTATACTCACTCGCTGGCCTATGGAAGCACCAGCATTAACAGTGGGTACTTTTTTATTTTTTCTCAGTATGGTTTATATAATAAATATTGCATTGACTGGCTTACAAGTGTGTAAAATGATATGAAATATTCACAATTTTAGCACAATAGAGGTTTTATACTTCGGAAAAAGAGGAAAAAAGTTTTATTATTTTGAAAGTAGATGTTAGATCACATTTTGACCTACTACATGGTAACTCACAAGACAAACTGGCCACAGAATCTAATTCTACTTCATTAAACTCCAGGTGTTAAACATTAAAGTTAAAAAGAGTAAATATATAAAAACGAAATTCACCGAATCTGTATTATACAAAAGCGATCCAGTCTTGTACATCCAAAACTGTAAATTATATATAAAATTGTTATATGATTTTCAATTCTCTTCTTTTTCTAAATTAAATCTGATCTTTTAAGTACGTCAACTGGTGCGCGATCAAAAAAGTGACACACATGCAGAACTTTATTCTTATAATTACAACTATTTTGATAATTAATACCCTTTAAAACACAAGTTTAAAATGTTTTTTATTTTATTTCAGAAATGTTGAAATTCTACTGATCGATAAATCTGTGTTTTTGAAATAAAGTGTGATGTGTTTTCAAAGCGTTACAATTATGCTTGTCAACTATGGTCATGTGATGATATATAATTCATGAAAGGCAGCAAAACATGTTATGTACCAGTACTTACATGGCATTTTGTTTTAACCCTTAACCTGCTACGTATATATAATGGACTGTTCTTTCTTTGAATTAAGACCATTCCATTTATGTGACAAAGGGGTGTTTTGGGGAAAATGACTGATCAGCAGACATTGTAAACCCTGCTGATCTGGCTTCGCAGGCTGATCTGGTTTTACAGTGGACGCAAAGACTATTATAGTCGTGCTTAGCAGGTCAAGGGTTAATTGTAATTGGGAAAATAAATAAAACTCGACCATTTATGAATCAATCATAGGATCAGAAACACTATTTCTAACAACGTCAACACCCATACTGTTATCGCTATAGTAAAAAAAAATCCTTACTATTTTTAACTTATTTTTTCTTTTCTTTTGATAAACAATACGTTATCTTCTTAGAAAATTCACTCATCTAAACTAAAATATCTTTCAAATATACAGTAAACTGTTGCTTCTTGACACTGTATTTATTGTAGTGACTATATCAACACTTCATCAACATCTGTAACATGTACAGGTAACTGAAACCCAATGCTTAACATACTACTTTTATTGTAGCAACTATATCAACACGGCAGTTTTAATAAACTTTTAAAACACATAAACAGTTTTGCAAAAAGTAGCAAATTATCTAAAGCACTATATCGTATTATTATATTGGCATATTTTCAGCAATCAATTAGCAAAATACAATTGAGCAAGCTGTAAGGCTCATCATTCCAAATATATACCTTAAACTTGGGGAACCTGTTTGAGAAAATGACTTGATTTGAAATAATCACAGAAGATGACGATGCTTATAATGATGATGTTGATGATGATTGTGAAGTGTTGGTGATTATGTTGATGATGGTGGTGCTGATAATTATGATGATGATAATAAGAAGAAGAAGAAGTAGAATTGAATGTCGTTTAACGGCTCATCAACACAGTGTAGGTTATTTAGAGCTGCCCCAGAGAGAGGGGTAGGATACAAAGGAATCCGGGAACCATACCCTACTCTTATTATCGAATAGATTCCTATGGTTCTTTAACGTGCTCTGAGGATATACCGATACACGGGACCGCTTACGTCCCCATCCGACGGACGAGGCTCAGGGAAAGTGTCTTGCCCAAGAACACACCGACGAAACTCAGTGGCACCATGGAGGATTGAACCCGGGGCCTCCGGTTACAAATCCGCTGCTCTACCGACTGCGCCAAGCCAAGATGAAGAAGAAGAAGAAAAAGAAGAAGAAGAAGAAGGAGGAGGAAGATGATGATGATAATGACAATGATGTTGATGATGAGTGTGAAGGTTATGGTGGTGTTTATGTTGATGATGGTGGTGCTGATAATTATGATGATGTATATATAGAGGATCTTACATGAGTACTCATTCATTATTGAATTTATTGAACAAGTTTTTGCCGAGCATTATATCATTTTTGCTAACGAGTTTAATAAATTCAATAATGAAAGAGAACGAATGTTAGCTTCTATTTATTACATAACTTATACCGTCACATTACGGCAGAAAATGTACATTAACGTGACGTCCATGACGTCATTAACGTTATGTTATACCACTAGTGGAATATCGAAAATATTGAATGGTGTTATTACACTCCCACACCACATATGTGATAAATGATGATATAATGATGAAGATGGCAATGATAACAGAATACCCGTACCTATTTGGTATAGACAAGCTTATAAGCAACGCAATTAAGAAATAGTAACAAAATCACCTAACTATAAATGCCCACAATGAAATACCAGGATTTATATGGAACAGACTTTAGTTTGTTTTATACTAAAGCAGTGGCTTAGAAGCATTTTGATCGATTCAATTTTCTCCAAATATCAACACTATTTTTGTTTCATGTACGTTAGGAAACCTTTTGCAGAATATAGATCCTGTGCGGTACAACAGAAAGAGAAGAGAGGTCAGAAAGGGAATCCAGGTAAAATAATAGCGAATGTCTAAGGAACCTGATATATAAATTTCTCGAAAAAAACACCATAACTTCTAATATTTATAGAAATAAATAGCCAAAGAAAAGTAATTTGTCAAAGTTTTTTTTACATTTTTCTTTTTGATTCTTGGTTTTCGAGACGATAAATGACAACAATATAAAGTTGTTATTAACATGATTAACAACAGAAAAACTTATAAGAATATTTCATTGTGGGTTACCTTCCTCACTCCACAATAGACAACAAATGTCGTCCCGTGGGAAATGACAAGTCACTATGCTGGCGAAATTTATGATGAAACTGAAATCAAAATATGATGAAGATGATTTCTGAAAAGACGATAATGCACTGCAATTATAATTCAAGGTTCTGCTTAGGTCCTTGCTAAGACCTAAACGCCCCCATTCTAGTTTTTGTCTCAGAACTAGATTTTCTATGTCCCACACTTGAAATCTAAGAAACATCCCAAGAAAATATACAATACAAGTACAAAGAGTCCGGAAATTTATCTTATTTTTGGGAATTTGGTAATTTCCATTGATCCTTTCAGTGATTTTAAAGCCAGTCAAGATTTTGATTTAGCTATGACTGAATGAGTATTTCAAATTGATCATGATGTAAATAAACAAATTTTGAAATGATGCTGTGTCTTCCTCTACCAATGGAAGCTGGAAAGTCGCCATACCTCATTTTCATTCTTCATTTTGTTCTGCTACTAATTGTAATTAGGACACGATACACTTAAGGCAAATTTTCAACACAAGAGAGAATACTCATTACAAACGACACAGTACGAGGTATTATAAAGCAGAAAGTTGACAAAGTGGATCTGAAGTTCTATGTGACTGGTGGGTGACCAAGCATGTGAGTATATAAGACAAGGGTTCAAACTTACAATATTTTGCTGCTTGATTGATGGTGAACCTTTTTCTGCTAGATTTTCCTGCAAAACAAGTTTTAACATTTTCAATGATTTATTAACCGGTAAGAATTGAATTGAATTGGATTTTATAGTCGCACCAACAGCTAAGGTCATATGGCGACTTTCCAGCTTCAACTGGTGGAGGAAGACCCCAGGTGCCCCTCCGGGCAATTTTCGTGCACGGGCGGGCACCTGGGTAGAACCACCGACGTTCCGCAAGCCAGCTGGATAGCTTCCTCACATAAAGATTCCTTCGCCCCTGAGGGATTGCAAAAATAACTAATTGAATTGGGGTTTTAAGGCGCACCAACACATGAAAGGTTATATGGCGCCTAACAGGAATGAAAATAACGCAAAAAAAAAGAATCTTGTAATAAACAGAATTTTACATTTGTTACTATTTTCAATGAAACTTGTTCAGGAAAAAAAATGTGTTTAGCAACAGACATATGTTATAGATTGCAATATTTATCAAATTCTCAAACACAAAGCTCTATAAAAACATGAATTAGCTTTGAGATGTTCTGGGATGGAATTACTAGGTATTTTCTGTAACTATCCCTGGAAGGAATTGTTACCATGTAATGAGAATCAATAATTTTCAGCTGATGTTTCGAATTCTGAGATGAAAACATTGATTGTTAGATTTGGGTTTTATAACAAGAACATTGCAACTTTTCATAGTACAAGCTGGTCTAACGAGAAAAAAAGTGATTACAGGGACACACGGCAGCCTGTTTTATATATTCTAACTCATCAAAACATATCAAACATATACTACAATGTCGGCCTGTTTTATATATTCTAACTCATCAAAACATATCAAACATATACTACAATGTCGGCCTGTTTTATATATTCTAACTCATCAAAACATATCAAACATATACTACAATGTCTTTTTTTATTCTTCTTTACACATCTTTTCAAAAAGTTAAAAACATATATTTTTGAAGTATTTTGTAGTTTTTCTAAAACTATCAGGGTTATTTCCCTTTATGGAAAACTGTCATTTTGAAATAAAATAGAGTTCCAAAAGAAGTTATAAAAGGTTTGCATTTCGCTAGAACAGCATTCAAAGGTTCTTTGTTTCAAAATAGATTTGGGTGGAAATAAAGCAAGAGTGCCGCTGTCCCTTTAAGATTGTCCAGCCTAAATTGTTTCACCGTGATTTCACCATACTTACTGTCGAGCCACTGCGGACCAAATCTTCCTTCTTGGATGGGAGGATGCCGTGGAATGATGCGTGACGTTTGATGTTGTTGGAGGAGGCTGATGATTTACTCGAGTCCATGATGACAGGGCTGTGGTCGGGTCGATGAGACGGGGACGGGGGACGTTGCTCGGACATCTTTACAGGAACTCGCTGGTCTGACGCAGTCCTGCGATCAAGGATTAGAACATAGGGTTAAATCACCATTTTAACTTCCCTGAAAAGATACCTGTAGGTATATTCTGGAGATGAAGTTATCCTTTTTGCCTTTCTAGTTGGTACAGCTTGTCTTAAAATGAACACCGTGTTTTAAAACTATTAATCTAAACTCGCTCATTCATCAAAACAGAATAAATCTGATTCTAAGATTTCTTAAAAGTGACATACTTGTTGTTATATATTTATAAATTTCAGGATAATCACTAGAGCAAATGATAAACATGACAAGTGAAATGAAAAGACAACCAAAAACCCTGAAGACAACTTGTGAATTAATTAATCGTTAAATAATATAGCCCATATATACAGATATCGGTCAATTTACAGCAATAAGCATTGACAAAATGATGCTAAATGAATTTCAGCATTTTTAAATGTTGATGAGAATTAGAAGATTGAGCTGTCTTTCAAATTCCAAAAGTCTTTCCAATATGGCAGTGTAATAAGCTGAAAAAATATTAATGCACCGATACATGTATTATAATTGAAAAGTAGTGCAAAAAGCTGTTTTCATTTTTAGAAATGGTGTGAAAGATTTTTTATATTTCCAAATGCAGATGAAAGTGATGGTGCAATATAATTTTGTGTGAACCATTTCTGTCACCAACACAGCAGATACAATATGTTTTTGTGTGAACCATTTCTGTCACCAACACAGCAGATGCAATATGATTTTGTGAGAACCAATTATGTCACCAACACAGCAGATGCAATATGATTTTGTGTGAACTATTTCTGTCACCAACGCAGCAGATACAATATGATTTGTGTGAACTTTTTCTGTCACCAACGCAGCAGATACAATATGATTTGTGTGAACTATTTCTGTCACCAACACAGCAGATACAATATGATTTGTGTGAACTATTTCTGTCACCAACACAGATACAATATGATTTTGTGTGAACTATTTCTGTCACCAACACAGCAGACGCAATATGATTTTGTCTGAACCATTTCTGTCACCAACACAGCAGGCAGTGCCTGTTTACCCCTTTAGCAGTTATTTGTTATGGCAGCGTACAGTTTCACATATATCCGCCACAAGTTCCCCCCGTTATGACGCTAGATTTTATCCAGCTTGGTCAAACTCAAATGCTTACTTAGGAACCTAGGGCTACAAATAATAATAAGATTTTAAAAATTATATCAGAAACTAATATACAGAATTTCAGATAGGATGCATTTTATCTTCACCTTTTTATGTTATGATGTTTTGCAAGTTTGACTTTTAATGTACTTGGTTACTATTTTGAATACATGTTCCTATAAATAAGATACTTATTGACCTTTGACAAGAAGCTTAACCTCCAGAAATTATCAGTTATACAGAACCTGGCTTTTCGAATCATTACATTTTTTTTTTTTAAAAAGTTGTTTTGCCAAGTTAGACTTCTTATATGTCTTCACTTCAATATAACCATTTTATGACCAACACACATACCAGACACAGAATATACTATATGAATCAAATATATATGTGTTGGGGGTATGAAATTATAATTGTTGTTTATAACTTTATAATTATTGTTTTTTCAGTTACTTGTTTATGAAAGGGACACATGGCAATCTTGATTTGTTTAAACTCACGGCATCCCATTTTGTCTAAATGATACCTAGCTAATAAATCGGGGGTGCTATTGAAATACTTGCTAACTAATTCAAGATTGCTGTGTGTCCCTTTAACATGATACAAGACTACATATTTCATAAAATACCCACCTCCTATGTGTCCTGTATGAGGGCCGTGCAACTTGCTGACTGTCGTCGGAATGAGCTCCAGAACTGTCGTTGTTCACGTGCCCCGTCATTATCTCACTAGTGTCACTATCATTACTCGCTTTTCTTGGCATGTCCTCACTCTCATCGGGCTTACGCTTGTATTTTGTTTTTGTTGTGCGTAAAGATTCCTCTTGGGATTTTGAAAAAGTCTGAAGTTTTTGTAAAAGTTTCGCTACAATACCTCCACTTGGCGGATTACTAACATTTTTTGTGTCTAAGTCGAGCTGTCTTGATGCTGTAGAGTTGGATGGAATATCACTTTCAGAGCAGGTCGAGTTAGTTCTTCGCCTTTCTGAACTCTTTGGCGAATACCTCTCCGTTGGACTTTGATTGTTCGTGGAAAGGTTCTCCAAGCTGGAATATTTGCCGTCACGCCGCGGAATCTGAGGTGGCAGGTCATTAACACTATTGTCAACTTGGCTTTGAGTCAGTGTTGCCGTTGACGATGCAGCACTGCTACCACTCTGTGCGACGCGTCCAGAGAATCTCTGCTCCAACAAATCTGCCATGGGCATTCTGGTTCTGTTACTGCCACCCGCCGTCGACCTTGAATCTGAAATGTCACTATGTGCTGGACTCGACGGTCGACTCCCGGACCCGTGCCTCCTGCGACCGTCTATCACTGGCACGCCTTGACTGCCGGCTGTTGGACTTATTTTAGCGCTGTTGCGTCTGCTGGTACTATCACTGCGCTGTAGGTTCCCGGTATCACTGTCATTGTCTTTACTCCTTCGTCTACGAGCAGACGGACTATCCGTTCCGCTCAGACTTCTCTCCCCTGTCGCCTCAATGTTTCTATTTGCAACATTTAAACTAGACACAGACGATGAACTATCGGACACATCACCTCTTTGTTCATGTTTTTCATTCTTCATATCTCTACTGCGTTTCCGTCTATCTCCCTTCAATGCATTGTCTTCCTTGGACTCTGAGGAGTCTATGTCAATATTTTTACTACTCAAGGCGAGTATCATAGAATTTTGGCTCTCAATTGTGAAGGTAGATGATAAACTCTGCTGTGAATCAGAAGGGCGGTCACCATTGTTTTTTCCGTCGAAACTAAACCCCTGAGATTCCTGCGATGCCAATTTTGGCGATCTTTGAACCGGACTTTGTGGTGTTTCTTTCGGTTTTAAATTGTTCAAATTCTCGTCTAACGTTTTGTTCTGTAAATCTTTGCTCCTGGTTCTGCGATGCATGTGCAACTTTGGTGCGGTCATGATTCCCTCTGCCTCCAGCTCCATCTTCGAGGGAGGTCGTTCCTGAGTGTGACTGCTGTCTTTATGACTAGATTCTTTCTTGTCGTTTCTTTCATGTCGAACAGATCGCGGTGATTTCGCAGGTTTGCGGTTTCTTCTCGAGTCTTTTCTGTGTGGTTGTCTGTGTTCACTACTTGTGGACTCCCTATCGCTGTCATATGAACGATTGCTGTCGCTACTAGACGATCTTCGACGACCTTTTGACAGAGCAGCCATCACGATATCGGAGCTATTGGATTCTCCCAAGTCAGAGACTGCCTTTACGTAGATTCTGTAAATATAGCAGTACAAAATATGACTGTAAATCTGCATACACAGTATACTAGTTATGTGATAATATTCAGTCCTGAGGAAATAATTCTTAAACTCAATGAATAAGTACATGATTTATGTTTTCCTGTTAAAATATTCAAGAAAAAAATGATTTCAGCTGTGTTTTAATGAAAAATAGCACATTTTGCATTGTTAACACTTTAGCATCTTTATTTTTCAATTACTATTAACCAATATCTAATGTAACCTTAAGCATTTTGAAAAGCATTTATAGTAAATATCCTAGTAAACAACTGCCTTTCCCAAAGGATCTGTACTTACTTGTAGGTGAGTGACGGGTCAAGACCCTCTATAAGGGCCTTCTGTTTGGTACCAGCAATCATGGCCTTAGCCTTGTCATTTACAAACACACGGTACCCTGCAAGCATGCATTGAAAATATAAATAATGGAAGTGATCAGTGGTCATTTTCTGAAAACATAAGAAATGGTAGTGAACAGTTTCTTACATATAATAAGTTTCATAAATGCTACTACTATACCTTAGGTAAAATGTAGTTGTATGTAAAAGTCTCAAAGACAGAAAAAATTGCATTTTATACTATCACACACTTTGCCATCAAAACAGCTAATACTAAAAGTAATATTACATGCTGAATATATCATACCCACCTAACAGTGGTTTGACTATCGGCTTTCCTTCTGCGTCCAGAATTTTTGATGGTTGCCACCGCAGGACGAGTGCTGACACACCTCTGTTCTCCAGTCGAAGTCCCCGGGGTGGGGTCGGGAATCCGGGCTGAGGCACTGTTCGGAAGTACGATTCCTCCTCCTCGGATGGGTATGGGGACAGGGAGTGGGGCACAGTTCCTACAGAAAATATAAAGAAATATACATTGTATAATCAACAGACAAAAGACCAAACATAAACCTTTTACAATTTTTTTCTGTTGTTCAAACATTTATTCATTAACACTTGTCATGATCAGCATATAATTTTTCTGTACATGTGTGTTCATATTTAAACAGTCCAGATTCAGTCTAAAAATGCCACACTTCTAAAAAGCATAGACTCTAAAAGCAACAAACTTAAAACCAGAGAAAACATTCAAATGGGATTAAATTTGTAGTTAAAAACTCACTTTAAAAATATAATTTGTCTAAAACTGTGTTGCTTCATTGAAGTTACATCATTATTTACTACTTTATTCTGGGAGAGGTTCATAAAATATAACATAACCTTATTTAAAAAGTCAACGAGTCAAAGGCAATTTTATTAAGCTGTCATTAAAATTAAGGACTTAGTCAACAGATGTATGCCTTATGTATACCTGTACTTTAACATGTTTAACAAAATATACTTAAATATCTTTTGGTATGATTGTTTGTTTGTTTGTTCGTATGGTGTTTTATGTTGATTCCAACACATGTAAGGTTATATATGACGGTCAATTTTTTATTTTTATTTTTTTTGTTGGAGGCAGACCACCCACTTTTCCTGGGTAGAACCAGTACTGTACACCTCCCGCCATCCGTAAGAATCGACACTTCCTCACTTACAAGTCGAGCTCCCATTGGGATTTGAACCCACAGTGGTGAGAGGCGAGAAGGTTTACAATGCAATGTCATTAACCACTCGGCCACGGAGTATGAAGAAAAAAAAGGTAGTAAAAACATAAACAGGCGGTATATACCAGTATGCGCGAATTATCAGGTACATAGGGTGTGCTGCATGCCAAATGTTTTAAGAATGACGTCAATGAAGGGTGTGAACAGTCCATTTTTAAGATAAATATATTTGGCAACAATAACAAATCACTAATCCCGAACGTAATGTATAGATCAAAATATGTGTGGATTATAACTAATGTGAAAGTGAACACTAGAGCATGACTGCTAATCTGTAGATCAGGAATATCTCATGTCAAAATAGTGAACTTTTTAATAGAGTAAACAAGAAGTACAGTCAGTGTTTTTTTCCCTTATATAAGTGGAACCAAAAAATAGTACCTTTCCCAATGGCAAAACATATGTTTTATTCCCAATTGGAGCAAACAAAATCCCAATCCAAAATTTTTTTTTTTTGAAAATATAAATAGAAGGAGCTTGAATAGGAGAGGGTAATGACATACTACAAGAAAATGTATACACAGTAATGTGTATACGAAGTATGTTAGCATACACTACTGCTATTGTTGATAGTGAAAAATGCCCATTGTAAGGCAAAACAACGCAAATTTTCCCAATTGACTAGGTACCTCAGGTACCATTCCCAAAAGAGCGAAAAAATAGGAGACTCAATCAGTTTGCAGATCAACTTCCAAGCTTGTCATGCTTTTTTTTAATTATTAAAACTTAAATTAAAAAATCCGAGCCATATTATGTATGGAACTAAGAAATAATGGATTTACAACATATAAAAACAACAACATATTTTTACGCTATCAGCATTTGGTTTTTGAATTTAATATTTCATTTTAAATTTGTTGTAATAAAAATGTATTCATCCAAGTCTATAGTATTGTGGTTCTACAGACCATCAGTATATATTGGTTTATTTGGAGCTGCTCCCCATGTAGAGAAAAGCAAGATAAACGATTATTTTTTGTCTCTAATTCTTTAACTTCACAGTTCTGCGGATGAGAAGGTCCTATGCCCATTCTTCATATCTTATTTCCATGTCAATGTACAGTAGACCTGGCATGTTCATTTATTCCTGTTGGTGCCATATACAATGTAACCATTTTCTCCTTACATGGAGATAAGTATTAAGGTAAACCATTCATACAATGACAGATGAGCAATCACAAATATCTCGAGCAAGACCCAAGTCATACAGTCCTCAACAAAGGTATGTCCATGAGAAGAATTGAATTGAATGTCGTTTAACGGCTCATCAACACAGTATAGGTTATTTAGAGCCGCCCCAGAGAGACGGGAAGGATACATAGGAATCCGGGAACAGTGCCCTACTCTTATTATTGAATAGATTCCTATGGTTCCTTAACGTGCTCGGAGGATAGACCGATACACGGGTCCACCCGGTTTACGTCCCCATCCGATGGATGAGGCTAAGGGAAAGTGTCTTGCCCAGGAACACACCGACGAAACTCAGTGGCACCACGGAGGATTGAACCCGGGGCCTCCGGTTACAAATCCGCCGCGTTACCGACTGCGCCACGCCAGCCCTCGCCCATGAGAAGAACATGCCAATGAAGTAAACAAGCTGCACCCTGTTATTAGTTACACATACTGACCGCTACAACCATAGAAAAGTCAGTTAGCACCTGAATGACCCACTGCCGATCTGATATCTGTGAACCAGTGGTTAACTACCTTCTATACTTTCTATCAATATTTACTTGCTTTAATGCCAATATTGCTATACAAAGACAATCCGCGTTTCAATTAATGACTTCATGCATGTTATCAGAAAAGATTTTGTAACAAAACACTTGTGTTTGATCTCAAGCTAATCAATTATTGTGTCGTTTTATTCCTGAGACTTCACAGCCTATATTTATAGCACTATATTATGCTTCTCATACATTGCCACTTGTAGATGTGATATTTGCCCATCCAATGATAGTAGTTTTCTATTGGGTTCTAGGGATTCCTCCATCGTAAAATAGGCCTCAAGGAAGATTAGCATATGCTGATTTCTACATTATAAAGTGGGCATCAAGGAAGATTAGCATATGCTGATTTCTACATTATAAAGTGGGCATCAAGGAAGATTAGCATATGCTGATTTCTCCGTCATAAAGTGGGCCTCAAGGAAGATTACTGAGCGACTTTTTATACATAAAGACCATCTTATCTATTTGAAAGCTGAAGTTTTTTAATAAATATCAGCTAATTTGAGCTCTAATACAGTATAAACATTTTTAAGGCAAGCAACAGTTTGATAGCCAATTCAGTTTCGCCCAGTAACAGTTCTTGACTATGGATTGTCAACTGATTTATTATTGTGCGTTTATTTTTTTTATATGCGTTTATTTTTTTTATATAAAATTGGGCAAATGAATTAAAGGTTGTTTAACGGCTCATCAACACATTACAGGTTATTCAGAGTCATCCTAGAGAGCAGGAAAGGATACATAGGAATCCGGGAACCTGTCCTACTCTTAATTATCGATTCCTATGGTTCTTTAACATGCTCGAAGGATAGACTCTGATATGTGGGACTGCCCCGAAGGAGTCTTGCCCAAGAACACATCGACAAAACTCAGTGGCGCTGGAGAGGCTTGAACCGGGTCCTCCAGTAGCAAGTCCACCGCACTATCCACTGCGCCATGCCAGTCCTTAAATTGAACAAAAATTGAACAAACCAACCAAACCAAGAGTATGAAAAGACTTTTATACTAAAGCACATAGAAGTTATCTGCAAAGCATGAAGTAGAATTAATCTGAACATGATGACATCTCGCATCACTGACACCGAAACTCCCAAAGGTACATAAAATGCAATATTCTGTAATTCTAAATATGTGCATATAAAGAAAGCCTACTGCGTGACCACAGAAAGCAATTCCATGTTTTAATTAAGCAAAATAGCATTACAAATGATTCACCTGCATTGCTTAAGTGTTATTTACGTTAGGTGTGCAGAGTTTTGATTAATTTGGTTTTAAAATACAAAAGTGTTATGCATTGATATGAGAACATGACACGCCGGTAAACGAAAACACATATTAAATCACAAAGATGAAGTTTTAAACACGTCACACAGACAAACAGCAAACACACGGCATACATGATAAATTAGGGTCAATGATCTGTTAGAAATAAACAGGAAACCCAAAACCAACACACGGCTGAAAACAAATGGCATGCACTATGCTGATATATTAACAGTTTCAAGAAGTACGAGACTAACAGGAAGGACAAGAATCCACGCCACCAACTAAACTATGGCTGAAAACTAACGGCATGTGTAAGAAAATAGTTCAGTATAACTGGAAAAAAAAGAAGAACTAAAACTATAGCTGAAATCTATAAGCATGCATTATAAACTGTAAGAGATAGTGTAGAAGAAATACTGACAGACAGAAATATATTGAAAACTAATATTGATATGGAGGTGATGCATGCGAATGAAGTAAAAAATAAATTACCGTATTTCCCTTAATAGTAGCGTGCCTGATAGTTATGCCCGTGCGCTTTGTAAAATGTAAAAAAAGGGGATGCTCTAATAAAAATTGGATTTTTGGATATAAAAGACCGAAAATGTATTGAATTTTGAAGAATTAAAGTGTTGTTTTTTTAAAAAGGTGGGGCTGGGGGGCACTTCTATTAAGGAAGGCGTAGCGTATTAAGAGAAGTACGGTATATAAAAATAATGTTGTATAGATCAACACGTCAGGCGATAAAACATTCTTACTTCAGGCATGAAACACCATGCATGCAATTTCTGGATTTTGATACTATTTCTGACTTTTGTATTGTATCCTGAGCCATTCATGACTCTTTTCCCATGTTCATAGCATGCAATACCAACATACCAGATAAGCAAGACCCTTTTGAAATTTTCTCTCTTTTTCCCATTTGTTTCCCTCTCAAAAGTAAATTTTCATTTATATTTAATTATGCATTTTACTAAATTCAGAGTTCTAGGAACTCCCCCATTTTCGAAAAGCATTCAACCCCTTTGTGATTACTGACACCGACCGGTAACTCGGCTGTCAGGACTGGGCAATGTTAGGCATTTATAAATACAATTTCGAAGGGCCTTGCTTGCTAGAGGCTAGAGAAACAAAATGTCTATAAGGATATGTACAACAGCCATACATACGGGAGATGACGTAACCTACCCCAGTGTGTACCCGTGAGTGACTCATACTCGGATACCTCAATCTCTTCAAAATCTCCCGTCACCAAAATTTCATCCTCATCTAATTCTGTAGAGATCATCAGAGCATGTTATGAAAGGTTGTAATCAGATACTTGTCCAATGTGCTCTATCTAACCCAATCAAAACAAATAAACTAAAAGGTGCAAAATTAACAAAATTCATCACCAAAAATTAAGCTATTTCTAAAGAAAACAAATAATATATGAAGTATTGAATATATAAATGTCCACTAATACACCTATGGAAAGGAGGTAATTTAGAGCTAAACATATTTCTCAAGAAATTAACTACTTATATTAGTAATGAAGTATTAAATCTATGGACTATGGGTATAGATGCACACTAATTTGCCTACAGAAAGGACACTTTTAGAGGCTTACTTAGTGGCATAATTTGCTACATTACACCGTTAATCTTAAAATAGATATTTTTTCGAAGTAATGGAACATATTTGTTGAAATAACCTATATACGGAATAATTTCGAAGTTTTATGCTCATAAAGATGCATGCCAAGTATGAAAAGGATACTTCAACAAATTGTGACCACAATTGTCTGGACACCTTTCAGAAATTACTTTTCAACGCATTTCCTGTGGAAGCCATCTTGAATTTTGATCTGTGGTTTTGAATTGATGAAGATGCGCATTAACATTAAAAATGATGACCACAAATGTTCCGCAATGCTTTCGTAATTTTTTAATGTATTTTTTATGATGGCCATTTTGGGTTTTGACACGTGGAACTCCGAATCAAACTTGGGTAAGCTTTTGTGTTCATAAAGGTGCCTGTTAATTTTAAAAGGATATATTAAAAAATTATGAGACCACAAATGACCGGTAACCTTTCAAAATTTAATTTTTCAGAGAATTTACAGTGACAGCCATCTATGATTTTCACGTGTGGATTTCAAAAATGAACTCAGTTAAGGTTTTGTGTTTATAAGATGCACCCAAAATTGGAATAAGTGATGACAAATGTTTGGAAAGCTTCATACAGATGTACCCATTGCTATTGTCCACCTTTAGGCAGTGGATGCGCCAAAATGTTTTGTTTACAACATTAAAAGCTCACTGGAAGGACTACTTTCATGAAATCCCAAATGTCTCCATGAATGATGAAGATGCCACCATAATAATGACCATGATGAGAGCGCAGTACAATATGCTACAAGTAATATTTATAGCATACTTTTTCGAGTATATGCGATTTATACTGCTTCTCGAGGGCCGCAGGCCCGAGAGTGCAGTATAAATCGCATACGAGAAAAGTATGCTATAAATGTTTTGTACCCATAGCCATTATCCATCTACGCATGTGCAAGAAATTTTAGGGCGTTGCAGTTTTCAGTAAAATTAACAGCTCGATCCAATCAATAAATAGCATTATTACGCGACATGAGCATGACCCATGTTTTGATTATTGTAGCCAATCGCCTTTATATATTATTGGGCAAATGCCATGTAAAGGAGTGCTGTTTTGGTAATGGTGTAGTCGTTTCGATTGACAGCTGTGTTGTAAATTACAACTGCGCGTGCGTAAAATTGAGTAGACCATGGTATAACTGCCGAATCTGTCATTTATAGCACGGCTGAAATATACCGGCATTTATAGCACGGTTTAGGCTCAGACCTTCAGGTTTATGAAAATTATATCATAAGCAAGAACAAAGGAGCTATAGTACAATTGTCATTTAAGTCAAATCTATCAAAGTGAACCAGAACTTTGTTGAAGACAGAAATGAAGAAGCTGATTATTATGGTAATATGAGGGTCATTCCTGATGTCATGTGACATGTGCAATAACATACTTCTCTATCGATCACTCGAATATGGCATACACATGGCGTAGATTATGCAAGAATGAATGTTAACCCGCTACATATATATAATGGACTGTTCTTTCTTTGAATTAAAACCATTCCATTTATGTGACAAAGGGGTGTTTTGGGGGAAATGACTGATCCTGATCAGCAGCTGGACATTGTAAACCTTGATCAGTCGCAGGCTGATCTGCGCAAAGGCTATTATAGTCGTCCTTAGCCGGTCAAGGGTTAAATAGTTTGCGAGTTGTAGAGCACAAGTTGCTCTGGAATGACCCTCATATATGAACGCTGATTATTATACTGTAACTGAGTAATCTACCAGAATATCTAATTGCAGGTGATGTGATAATGAAATGATGAAATGCACATGTACATAAATGCCATATGAGAGAAGCTGAACATTGTATGTTTTTAAAACAAAATAATGCAAAATACAAAACACGATTTTGTTAAATTTAATGCAAACGGTGTATTTTATTTCGCAACTCAATCAGGGAAATCTGGCTATTTGCATATTATTAGATACAAAATATCTTCAAAACACTTTGATTATTAATATAGAATTGAATTGGGGTTTTAAGGCGCACCAACACATGAAAAGGTTATATGGCGCCTATATTAATATGGAGAGTAAAAAATTGTCGGCAGTGATTTTTTTTATCTATATAATTTTACCAAAATATTAAAAAACAATTATTTGGAAACTAATTTAAAAACAATTATGACAGCATATATTTGTGAAACATATAATAGATTCACTCTGGTTAATTCAATTTGATGCTGTTACTTCGAAAGGAATCGATGATTCAGTAGACCCTGACACTTCAAAAGGAATCTATCATTCATTCAGACCATGCTCCTTCAAAAGTTTTATCGCCTTCCATAAATATTTATATAACAAATTGAATGTAAAATCTTTAAATATCGTTTAGCAAATAGCCGGATATCCTGTTAATTAATCTACGTTATCTGTTATCACACCACTCTGCACACCTATCAATCACAACACCCAACATGTGCATGATGCACGCACCTTTATTAGTGTTTCCTGTTGTGTTAAGGCTGGATGTGGCTGACCTAGGCGTGACAGGCATGGACTCCTGCATGGAACCTGCGCTACTCTGCAGCACAAGACTGGACACAGAGTTCAGGGCCTCTTGTAACTGGCTAACCTGGAGAAGATGAAATAATAGTGTGAATACTGGTTACATTGTAAACTGGCACATATACATTATTATATGACCTGAACACCTGGATAGAGTTTTGATTAACAATTGTTTTGTCCTTATTTGATGGGTTAGTTTAAGATTCACTTACTGTACATGGCTTGTTCCATTAATATCTAAATTTGCATGGCTTATACCATAAATATCACTTTGAAATTAAGCGATTTCGTCTGATTTTTGGTGTCCTTTTATTCTCTGAGAAATCAAAATTTAATTTTAAATTGTTCTAAAAACCTGTGATTGCAGACTAGCACAAGTCTTCTCAAGCTGCTGTTGTTTGCCTGTATCTGGAGCTGACTGTGTTGTCACTTGCGTAGGCATGTTTTCACCCATCCTGTTTAGCATCTCTGCACGTGCTAGAGTGTTCTGGATCTCAAGACTAGAGTTGTAAGAGTTGTACTCATGCTCGCGTTTCGTCTCGGGCGAAATGAAGGCTTGAGACTGTAGCACCTCGTTCTTCCAGTTTTGCAAAGATTGCACCTAAATTTATAAAAAGAAGTCATAAAAACAGTGTTTTAAGTTAAAGATTAGTCTCCAGTTTGCAAGACATTAATTTGAAATCTAGGAGTTTTTGATTTATCAGGTCTCTATCAAATTTGGTTTTGTTTCGGTTTGTTGGTTGGTTGATTGGTTGAACGGTGTTTTATATCATTTTAAGCACACCGTATGCTATATATGATGGTCGATTATTTAGTGGCATAACCACTTTTCCTGAGTAGAACCAGTACTGTATACCTCCCGCCATCCGTAAGAATCTATTCTTTTTCTCTTGCAAGTCGAGCCCCCTAATTGGTTTCAGAAACTGGATAAAATACTCTTATTTTTATATAAATTGTTACTGGTTTAATTTTATAACAAGTTTGTTTTACTTTGACTTAAACAAATCCAGTAGTTACATGTTCTTTGCTCATGGGGAGGAGGCAGGTGGGAGGAGGCATTTATCATGTCGATCTGCACAATTGTGCCGAGAAACAGGGTGCCTGAGATAAAACCTTATCTCGGCAGTTACGTTCCGATCCCGTTAGGTGCACTTCTTTTGATGATGTCGGCACCTCTTTTGATGACGTCAGGGTATATTTGGTGACGTCTGCGTAGTTTTGAACGGAAAAAAATGTGGAAAAAAGGTAAATTAAATGACTTTAAATGATCAACATGATCAGACTTCATTTTTTTCTCAGCCTCACCTGATAAACTGGATAGGATCAGGCACTAACATGATATTCTCTATATAACTAGCAGCTTATAAGAATCCATCATGAGTAGCCATATGTTATAGGGAAAATGTGACGTCATGGCGTTTAATGTATGAGTCACATGTCATGTAAGGTAGAATTATCTTCCATGGGGAAAAAACCTATCTCACATGACTAGAAATGGGAGAAAATATGGTCACCTCTTTCCAAAGATGTCTTATGGCTTCCAACTGTAAAGTCCGCAACTGTTTTTCTTGCTCATATAACTTTCTCTGTCTGTAATAGAAAATTCATGGGAATATAGTTATCTATCTAACATTAAAATGCTAGGCTTTTTTATTCATGCATTTATTGTAAAACATTCATGACTGGATTTCAAGCCATTTTTTTCTTTTCAAACAAACGGATAGATAAATAAAAATAGTTAAAGCATTTAAAACAGTTGACGATATTTGACTGATTGATGTATTAACAATTACAAGCTGACTTTTGTTTTCTCCATGTAGTCCAATAACTTTGCATTTTATTGTTGTTTAATATGAGCTTTTTCAATTTCATATTTTATTACATGTTGTTTTTTTTTATCAGAGAACCTCAAGAAAGATTGGTGTTGCCAATGTGGGTTGTTACCCTCATTAAAAAATAAGGTAATTCGTAATTTTGAAGTACAGTTGTGTTATTTTCTCCTACTTACTTATCTAGTTCTGTACGCAACACAACAATGTGTTCCTCCGCACGTCTGGCCCGTATCTCACGGCGTACACGTACAGCGTCAACATCGTGCTCACGTGTGTAGTAGCCACGCCAGAAACTCTGGATCTTAGTAGCTGCCTTCACATCTACAACATTAACATATTAACAAATAATGGTGTGTTACATCGGTCCACTGCATACATGTTACACCCTATATTGGCGATCTTGAGGGTAATGAGATGATTAATGGCCGCCAATCCACCATTCTGAATGTGATCAAAACAATATTAAATGTGCTCAAGCCACTTTCTGTCCTAGGAGAATCATAAACATTTCAGAAAATTATATTCTACCATTCAGGCAGATTCAAAGGCTTTTTTAAAAATATGTTTACATTAAAAAAATTATAGATTCAGGAATAAAAATTATTTTGGGGTTGGAAACAAATAGTGGCCTCCAAACATACCTAAAAATATTACAAGATATCCATATAGATATACTGTGTGTCCGTCTAGATTATACAATAGAGCATTAGGAGTATAACTATGTATTACTATTATAATCCTACATTTACAGTCCAATCAGCGGTTCATATTTGTACCACGTGATTGTACAATACTTAATGTTGCTATTGGATGTTGTACCGTCCCGAAATATTATATTTTTTTTCATATTGGACGGTCAAAAACAAGATGGTGGATTTTTAAAAAAAATTCAACGACAAAAAACGAATATCGACAGAAATTTCCGAATGAGTTCCGTGAATCTGAGAAGTTGCGTATGAATTAAAACAACAACAAGCGTTGAACTCACCAGATGCCTGACCTTTTATAGGCAGACGAAGCCTTGTAACTTTGGGAATTACGCAACTTAATCAACAGAATAGAATTAAATAAATATGTATAAATAAATAATACCTCATGCGTAAACTGATGTACTGTAATGTTATAATTATCCCATTAATGTTACGCTTAGCATAAAACAGGTAGCATGCAGGGCCAAATGGTTTATCTATTGCACAGGTATTGTGTATGTAAACAAACGTTACAAAGGTCACATAACTTTCTACTGGACGATAAGTTTCGAATTTAATTAACAATTTAATCCAAATTTTGATGATAATATATACACTAATACTCGAAACAAAGTCTGTATCATTGAAAATAAGCATAATGTAATTTTAACTAAAACTAAAATAAATCAACTAACCATCTACAAAATTTATGAAACGAATTGACAGCTGTAATTCTGTCGAAAATATATTATTAATCAATAATAAATATCACGAAAACGGATGCAAAATAGATGTTTAGATGTTAAAAGGTAATTAACAGATTATTTAATGGCGCGTTTCATTTATCAGAAATTCTTGTTGTATGATGTTGGACAATCATAACTTTACACGTAGTTAATTATTGGACATTATCAAATGTCATCACAATTACGGCCATTCAATCATATGACAGGTTGCCTTCGGGCTTTTAAAAAAGGTTATACGTGAATAATTTTCTTTGAAATTGGAATCTGCCTTGGACAATCACAAGCCATGACATGTAACCTTTAAGAAGTACCATTATAAAAATAGTAGAATTAAAGAATGTTTAGAAATAAATTCCTTTATCTGAGTGCAGCAATGGTGCATTAATTATTGATTAAGCCATATTTCTTGTGCTACCAAACAATAAGGGCTATACCATTAAAACATACTATAGACTCCAGGAAGGCAGTTTAATAAACATCTATGGGTGAACCCTATTTCCCAAATTTGGTTCTTTAAACTCAATTTTGCCACTATGGCAATCTCATTAAAATCAGACCCTTTATCACGCTACGATACTCTACACTACTAAGGATCTGACAACACTGCATTGGAGGTCAGGTCGGATTGACCTTTATAGACTGCTTTACTGCGCATGTCGCGTTTCAGTCAAACTCGGTGGAGCAGTCTACGCTCGGTATTGAAAGAGACAATGTCCGTAACTTTTAGCTTATGAAACACAAAATAACTGCATTCAAAACCATTATTAAATATTAAATAAATAGTAACTTTATTTAATAATTGAATTAACTTTCATTTTGAAAGACTATACAGATATGAACATTATTAAATATTTACTGAAAAAAAAAAGAAGATTGTTTGACGGAATTCAATAGCGGTACCAAAAAATGTAGATCCACCACTTCGTGGGGTTGAACCCACACTTAAATTACACTAGCAGAACATCGCAATAGTCGACTTTGCTATCAACTGAGCTAAGCGGGTCAGACGTACTGCCACATATTATTTAGAAAACTAATCACGTAATAACCTCGGTAGAATATACATTTTCAAAACACATGCCTGCGTCCATGATTTTCTTCGTATTCTTGATGTAAAACATGCCATTTAGTGCATTTCTTTGAATTTATCGTGCAATCCACATCATTAACACACGGCGACTTTATTTTTTTTCGGACTTATGTGTTTTATGTGGATTTTCGTTCGTTCACTCGAACATCACCTGAAGTGCATATGAAATGCGCGATTTCATTGTTTGAATTTAGCTGATCTTCTCATGAATACTGATTAGATGAAAGGTCGATCTGACGTGACCTCCAAGGAAGTGTTGTCAGATCCTATAGCGGAGAGCATCAAAGCGTAATAAGGATTTGATTTTAATGAGATTGCATTTATGAGTGGGTGCTCAATTTCAAAAGTGCCTTCCTGGGTCCCATGTATGTTTTAATGAAATAGCCTTAATATAATATTTAAATTCATTCAACCCTTTGTTGAATAAAAAAAATGTAGACTAAGTGTTCACTGACAAAATTGTAGAAGATACTTGTGATGTTTTCCCAACTCCAACTGCCAAAATGTTTGACTTATTCATCATGCAAAGAGAGAGGCTTGCCAAGTGTTTGAGGAAATTATCATCCAGATGTCTAATATTTCTCAAAACAATTAAATTATTAGTTCAATCTTGAACAATTTGAATATTGCTTAATTAGGCAATGAATACCCTTGCAAAATCAACACTTCTATAGAAATTTCACTGAAATTTATGAAGTATAAATGTTGATTTAAATTTAAGTGGAGATACTGGCAAATTTCTGCAAAACTGTGACTTTTTTGGAATTCTGTCAGTGTTCATTAACTACGACGCCCATACATCGACAGGGCAAGAAAATTTGTTTCTGACTTATTCGTCCTACGCAACATTTGAAAGGCCAAATTGATAAATTGTTAAAGAATTTATCTGAATTTCTACTCGTCCTGCATCAATGAGCACTCGTCATAGTGCATTTTCTTTTTCATTCTGACACAAGAGGCTCACTATGACTGGCAGCTAGCTTGCTGGCATTTTTTTCAGTGGAACAGAGATAAACCGGTATATTAAATTGGACATTCGCTTCCAAACCCTGTTTGTGTCCATTGAAATGTGAGGAAAGCTAGGGTGACCTAGAGAGAAATGTGAGGAAAGCTAGGGTGACCTAGAGAGAAATGTGAGGAAAGCTAGGGTGACCTAGAGAGAAATGTGAGGAAAGCTAGGGTGATCTAGAGAGAATGTCAGGAATGCTAGGGTGACCTAGAGAGAAATGTGAGGAAAGCTAGGGTGACCTAGAGAGAAATGTGAGGAATGCTAGGGTGACCTAGAGAGAAATGTGAGGAAAGCTAGGGTGACCTAGAGAGAAATGTCAGGAATGCTAGGGTGACCTAGAGAGAAATGTCAGGAATGCTAGGGTGACCTAGAGAGAAATGTGAGGAAAGCTAGGGTGACCTAGAGAGAAATGTCAGGAATGCTAGGGTGACCTAGAGAGAAATGTCAGGAATGCTAGGGTGACCTAGAGAGAAATGTGAGGAAAGCTAGGGTGACCTAGAGAGAAATGTCAGGAATGCTAGGGTGACCTAGAGAAATGTCAGGAAAGCTAGGGTGACCTAGAGAGAAATGTGAGGAATGCTAGGGTGACCTAGAGAGAAATGTGAGGAAAGCTAGGGTGACCTAGAGAGAAATGTGAGGAATGCTAGGGTGACCTAGAGAGAAATGTGAGGAATGCTAGGGTGACCTAGAGAGAAATGTGAGGAAAGCTAGGGTGACCTAGAGAGAAATGTCAGGAAAGCTAGGGTGACCTAGAGAGAAATTATTTGAAATAGGATTTTATGTCCTGTTCACACATCATACTAGTATAAGGTAATTCTGGGACAGCATCCTCCTAGGGTGTTGAGAAGAAGGCGTCTTTCCATCAGCCATGACACCACCAAGACTCCAACAGATGCAGGGCAGAGGTCTGCAGCTCTAAGACTCGAGACCTTATCCAAGGATGACCAGCTACCGAGGCTGACCAACCTAGAAGAAATGTCATTCATGTCGCAAGAGGGGTTTGAAACCATTCCAGATAGGGGTCAGCAGATAGATAGAGGTCAGCAGGTAGAAAAAAAAATGCTTACAAGTGCAGAAACTTTAGCCCACTGAGCTATCATACAAAAGATAAAATAAACAAAAAACACAAACTATCCACCTGTGCAAACACCATCTGCCAGAACTGCATCACTCGTGGGGCGAGAGTAAATCCCTGAATCCAGTAAACTGCTGTTATTATGTTCTTTTTTAGATTCTGCTGTTCCACTCAGTCTGTCAGAACCCCTCATATTTTCAGGAATTGTTTTTATAGATTTACCCTTCCGTGAATCACTCTCTGTTGTCGCAGGGCGACGTGCAGTTGAATATCTACCTGGAACATATTCCGAGTGGGTCCGCGAAACTGTTGTTTTAGCTGCCACCGGAATAGACGTTTTAGGTCCTGAGTGAGAATGCGCGGAATGCATGGAATCATGCTTATCCTTTTTGCTGGTAGTCTCTTTTTTACTGTCTTCAGTTCTTGATTTTGCAGAATTTGTTTTAGCTTTTTTAGCACGTTCTCTTATTAAACTTAATTCCGCCGTCGGAATGTTTTCCGCATTTTCCTTCTGTGGATCCATTAGCTGTTCTATTTGTGACGAGTCCTGACTGGTGTCATAATCCATCGCTTGTGCCGTCGGGGGCATTTTTTTCTTCACCATCACTATTGGCTCATTGCCGGATAACTGCGGCTGTGAAACGTTAAAATCCGGTTTAAACAATCCCTTGAACATTTCTGCATTAAGTGGCTTTATGGGCCGTTTATCATAAGCGTCATATTTATTATCGCCAATTGCCGTCGCGGGGCGATTATTTCCCCTTGTTAGGATCTCGAATAAGTTTTGAGTAACAGGCGCCGAGAGCACCGTGGACACAGTTGGGGCCGTCATCGGTCTGGTAGGCGTGGTCGGAGATTTTATGTTATTATCTACGGGAAGGTACATGGATTCAGAGTCCAGCAGACTTGATGTGCTCTTCTTGTCATAATCTGTAACAGAATACAGAAACAAGCTCGGTTATACTGTATACATACAGCACGTTATAAATAATGCTATGTGCCGTTTAGAACATACTCCCAAGTAATTGAAAAAACAAGTTTTGTAACTACATCAAGAAAATTTGAAGCAACACTGGTTTTCCAACTGAACTGTGGTATAGAAGCGGTTCTATGAATTTTACAGAACGAACAATAAAAGCTTTATAATTACAAGCTACCATCTCAAGAGATAGAAATCTCGTATAGCTCATTTGAAATTACACGTATACGGCTAGTCTACAATGAAAAAATCCATTACGAAGATAAATTTCAACTCTTTAACTTATGGCAACATGAAATACAGCTGCACATTGTATGATTATTGGAGAAATGCATTTTAACATTTTTTTTGGCTGTTTTTTAAATCAGTTCTGATGACGGAAACAATATTTACCCTCAGAAGTGAGGTCGTTCACAGACAAATCGTTCAGATGACGTCCTCCCGCTCTGTCATACTGCTGACTGGCTCCTGAACTCACAGACGTATCTGGAACAGAAAATTGGCCTCATCACTGATACATGCAATTATATCTTCATAAAGAAGAGCAGAACAGTTTTATCTTCTTTATTTATAGGTAATTTTAACAATATTCATAATTTTCCATTGCAGAGATGTTAAGATTTTATATTTATTTCAGTAGGTGATAAAATTTGTCTTACTTGGTTTTTATCCTTAGGTTCTATAGTAAAATATAAATCTTTGGCAGAGTGAAAAGTCGATAATTTTCAATATTTTGATTTTGAAAGATACATATATATTGAATCAGTTTGCATGAATGTGCATTAAATGTGCAGGGTTTTAAAAGAATCGTACTGTAGATACCTTAATTTTAACAGTCAACTTGGTTGAACATCAAGGATAAAGACCGAGTTTATCACCTACCAGAATGTATTGGTATGTCTTATTTTGATGATGCTCTTGAAAAATGTGTTGAAATGCAAGAGGAACAATCTGTATACCAGAAATATTTGATGCAACATCAAACACAGAAAAATGTTTACCCACAGGGAATTCTATGCCTGTGGCTTTTATTATGAAGTTTCTAATTATGCGAGGATTAGAAAACAAAGAATGGCAAGAATATTCTGAGCTATTCAGCATTTTTCGCGATGAGCATTATGAACTTGATAGAAGGCACTGATATATAATATTCTATTTATCACGTAGATTATCCACATTTTCTGTTTGGATTATTAGTGCTACCTTCTATATATGGCCTAACACGTGCTAAAATGATGTAAAACACCATTCAAAGCTACATCCAACACAAAACTTTACACTGACGAAGGCAACGCCATACTGTTATTGTTTTTTTACTCAACACTTTATGATGTCATAACAACGCTTTATGTCATATTATACTACCGGTATGTAAAATATTAAATATTTTGCCTTGCATACAAGTCTAATAATGTTGACAGACTAATAACCCAACATGTCACCCCTTTATCTTGTCCAGCACCCCTCCCTCGGTAATCTTGTGCTGTTGTTTTTTCAGGTTTTTTTCTTCAGATTTATCCAAAATTACCCTTTATTAGGTCAAAAAATGCAACTCCAAATATAACATTAGTAACTAGTACAAGTTTACCACAACTCACATGTACTTAGATTCTGGAGAATGTAGAGTAACAGTTTCTAGAAAATTCACAGACATAAGAGTTTGTTACAGAAAATGGTATACTGGTTCCAGCAAGACCTGTCACACTGCTAACATCACTGACACATTGGTAACATAAGTACAACAATATCTATAACAACACGGCAGCTGAAGAACTGCCTTTGTCAGGAAATCAATACACTGTATTGTTAGACAAGATATAAACTATCAATGCATAAAGGCTGTGTATGCGTACAGTTTATTAACTAGACTGTGTATGTATACAGTTTATTAACTAAATATCTGTTAATATAAAATATCTGTAATTAGCACATTTCATGCATATTTAATGGGAATTGAGTGAATAAAAGATATTGTTTTGTAATTTTTGTGTTTCTTTAAGTCATTTTCAACACATATAAGGTTACATATGGCGGTCGATTTTTTTGTGGTGGAGGCAGACCACCCACTTTTCCTGGGTAGACTTTTCCTGGGTAGAACCAGTACTGTATTGTATTGGTAAATACTGAATTTTTGTAGTAATAATTTATCTTGAGTCAATAAACACACACTGTGGAAGCAAAAATGTTGACAAACTGATCTAAATTCATTATATATTTAGTTTGATTATAAAGTCTTCTAATACAAATCAATTAGACTTTGTAAAGGATGGATACCATTTCTTTCCCAAAAGAGCTAAATATGGTTTCGTGCACTCTAGAACCTGGTTTAAACCCCCAGCGGCCTTTTTTGCCACTGACCGTTACAAGGCGGCATCCCTACTGTCAACCCTTTTTGTGTTTGTGACGTCTATGCCTTTATTCCTTATTAACATTGCCATTCATGTTTGTCGTTTCGCGTGTTTCGAGTTTACTGTGTTCACAGAAAGATCATACGAGACAACAGGAACGTACATTCCACGCCTATCTTTCATTTATATTACAAGTAAATGATGGGGTTCACCACTGAAATTTTCTGTAATCTCTTTCTTAAAAGATAATTCACTGACATTACATCCGAATATAAGTTACAAGATCCAGCAACCTATGTGCAAAATATCAAAATAACATGACTTCCAATCTGCTGGCGTATCAAACAATTATCATTTTATGTAACTTATTCTTCTGTGTAGTGCAGAAGACAGCTTAAGTGAAGCTTATACAAATATTGCAGGATCGAGTACAAACACGGTAACAAGAGCATTTAACCGCATAATTGATTACCCACAATGCTTAGGTGCAAAAATTGATTAATCTGAAGCAAAAGGTGCAAGGTAAACAGACCGATTCCGAGTTATGATTACTCAGTAACTGTAATCAATTCCGGCTGTTGGAGAACTGAGAAAAAACCCAACTTCAACTTGATTCTTAATCACCAATGTTTCAATTCATGTTTGAATTCCGGACGTATTAAGATTGGGGAAAATACTGAAGTAGCAGCATCATGGGAATTGGCTTGAATTCCAGTTTTTATTTCAAATAAGTCGTCGTCGGCGTCGTAGTAGTATCATTATTATCATTATTAGTATCAGGGCACGAAAATTCCACTCGTCCTCTCGCTATGACGAGTGCTCATTGATGCAGGACGAGTAGAAATTCAGACAACTTCTTTAACAATTTGTCAATTTGGCCATTCAGATATTGCGATGGACGAGTAACTCAGAAACACATTTTCTTGCCCTGAGTATTATTATTATTACACCTCTCAACAGAAAAGCTTTGATTAATGTTTGAATTATAAAAAAAATACTACTTCATTCAGAAAAACAAAAACATTTAGCTTTATAACTCTCAATATGACAAACAATAATGCCAGATAATTGCTGTGTGTGTAGGATTACAAGTTCTACATGCCAACACTAAAATATAGCCAATGTGCAAACTCTGCGATTCTGAACCAAGGAGCTACTCCTACAATGTTACCTACGACCTTGATGTAGAATAATCTAATGTCTCGTATCGATCAGTGTTTGATCAATGTTTATATTCGTCTTTTTATTCGATCAACTTTGTCATTCATCTTTTCTAAAATCAGATTAATTCAATACCCATACAATAAATGCAGCTTTTTATTTAAGCGGTTTACGCTTACATACACTTCAAAAATCTAACAAATTGTCCAAATCTATTGATAAAATTACTCGTGTTAGCGCACAACAAAGTAAAGTTTCTTGTTTAAGTATTGAAAATTCACAAAGTACAAGTTTGAATGAAAAACAACCTTATCTTTTCATAACAAAAAAAGTAAAAATTGGCTCTATGCCAAGAAATACAAAGATAATGTAAAATGTAATAAATTAGGAAATGTATATATCACTCAAGGCCAGTTTTTTATTATGTATCCTTTCAAAGCCATTCTAAAGGCCATCGGTTTGATGACTAGACATTATCAATTATAAACTTTAGCGTATTGGTATACCATGATCCGATCAAATCTATAATCCCCTTTGTGCTTCTGTTCGCCCGTCACAATTATTTAAAACTAACATTAACCTAGTCGCGCAAACATGAAAGCTTTATTTTGAGTAAGCAATGGAAATACGATTGAAAAAAATCATTTTGGTTGCTGTATGGACATGTTCTTGCATTTGAAAAAGAACATGAGAGTGTCAATATACTGTATACAAAAGTTTCTATTCCCTCCCTTGTACATACATCTTGTTTGTGGTGTGTATAAATGTTAGACTTGTGCCTGAAGTCCCTGTATGCTTAAGCTATAATTATATCTTAGTCCCAGGTGAGTTTTAATGCCATATATTGTGTTAGCCTCTATGTTGTGTTGCCATGGCATCAATTCTGTTAATAAATATCCTTCCAGCCATTATTTTGCCTGTCAAAGGCTAAACTGATCTAAAATGGTCATTCTCATATCTGCCTTAGAACTTAGTTTCCATTTACAGTGTTATTAATTCTGGCTCCCTTTACAGTGTATATAAACCTCAGCTCAGTTTGGATGCGCCCCCTGGCGGTGTTAGGATGCGCCCCCTGGCGGTGTTAGGATGCGCCCCCTGATGGTGGCATCCTTCATCTCATCTCCCTCTGAATGGAAAGTCGAAGAATGCTTTTGTCCAGCGTATAGCAGGCTTGGTAGCATAGTGGACAGGGCATTGGCTTTAAAGCTACAGCCTCTCTACCTTGCATGCGTTTGCTCCCTAGCAGATGCATGTCTGATGGGAAAAGTGTTCGCTCCCTATCAGATGCATGTCTGATGGGAAGTGTTCGCTCCCTAGCAGATGCTTGTCTGATGGGAAAAGTGTTTGCTCCCTAGCAGATGCATGCATGTCTGATGGGAAAAATGTTCGCTCCCTAGCAGATGCATGTCTGATGGGAAAAGTGTTCGCTCCCTAGCAGATGCATGTCTAATGGGAAAAGTGTTCGCTCCCTAGCAGATGCATGTCGGATGGGAAAAGTCATCCTTCATCTTGCCTCCCTCTGAGGTCACTGCCCCCATTTTGACTTAACATGTGTAAAGGGGAGGTAAAAAAACCCATTTCATTTCATTCATATCTCACAAAATGTGTCTGCTCACAAGTGTGATTTAAGTGCAAGCACTTGAGCTATTAAACAAAAAAATACTCAATTTAATTCAGCTGGAAATTGGTTATTGTAATTCAAACGTGCAATTTCTGTACATCCTGTAATTAAATACTTGTTACTAGTTGCATAACATGGCCCTATTCCAGCAGGTTCAAACTCATTTCCTGGTTTTAATTAAGCAGAAATAAAGCACACCTTAAGAATAATGTTTTATCATGCATAATGCACTTTTCCGCCTGATCAAGGAATGACCTAATTATTTGTCTTTATTATGCGGAATTCATCAGCGTGTTTATTGTACGTAATGCTATCCGACATCATAAAACGCCCTGAAGAAAAAACAATATGGCGGCATCCACGTAAATGTAACAATCCGTTAAATAGATAAACTAGTAAAACATTTCGAAATTGTGAATAATGTACACAATATGTCATCAGAGCCTCACCATGTCGTCAGAGCCTCACCATGTCGTCAGAGCCTCACCAATCGTTGTTTTCTAAGCCTCGCCTAATAAACTTCATATATAGTAAAAGCTCTCTATATAACAGTGCTATTTTAAATAAGTTGATTGTATACCTGCATGCACGCTCCAGGCCCTGACTGGTTGCCTGCTGTGTGATGCCTGGGATGGGGAACCAGTCTCTGTCAAATTAGAGTTATCTGACCCTGAAACACAGACAAGGTCAATAATAAATCGTCTTCCTTAAGTATCTTTAACTGTCTGTTCTGGTGCAGTTAAAAAAAATATACCATAATCAATAAATCAAATTTTTTTTTAATTAATATCCATTAAAATTTTTAAAATATATAATATTTTTATTACAGTATTACTTGATATACTGCATGCCAAAAGAAATGCACCACCATTTTGAATGGACAAATTACCAACACTGTTTCCATAAGCATAACCTAATCTATTTGGATATTCAAAGCTGTTCTTTGTAAATGTAGAAAAAAACACCCATTACCAATATTTGAAATGTCTCCAGAAATTAGAAAAATAACAATTAACAAAAAAATATTAAATTATAAAAGTTTTGAGTTTTTTTGGTGTTCAGTATATTACAGGTGGAAACAAAAACTTGTTTTTGATAACATTGTGTAGATATATTTAATCAAACATTTATGTGTCCAAACAGAACTACAGATCTAATGCGTCCTTATTTAGAAGATTAAGTTGTGTTTTTTGATAATTGCATACAAGTTTATGTTGTCACTATAATAAATTATATCTTTTTCGATCTCCATTAATCCATATTTTTTGCTTCAAAACTGGCAGAGTGCATGCACCTAATGATACTATGCCATGCACTATACCGTATACAGGTGTTCTGACAAAATATGTGTTACAGGCATTCTTGACTGGGCTAATATCACTAGGTGGACGGCAAAAGTTTGAATTTTTCGTTTCAATCAAATCACATTCTTATCATTATATGATAACTTATGGAAACTAAGTAACAAGAAATCCGCAGATTCACATGTCTCGCCTAACGGGGGCTGGACTTAAAAATAAAAAGGTCAATGATGCTTAAATGAAAGTTTGTAAACATTTTAATAACTAAAAACAATGGAGTTTGCAGTTCGCTGAGATGACATTTAAGTGCATTTGTTTAAAAACAAAATGCCATTCTATTAAAAACAAGAGGCCCAAGAGGGCCTGTGGATGCTCTACTGGCTAAAACGGCTCTTATATCAAGGGTTGTCGACATACAATTCCCATCAGTACTTCTTTTAAAACATTGCAAAAACAACAGGGATAGGATGGTCTTAGATCACTCACCTGGTAATCATGGGCAATAAGTCTGCTGTTTCTAGTATTTTTAAATTTGTCCCACTTTCTTCTATGAATGAAATTTCATAAAAATGGGTGGGGGGTTTATATTAACATTCTAAACAAATATGGTAAAGATCACATAAAAAATGAAGTAACTACAGATTTAACAAAGGAAAATACAATATAGCGTTTTTCAACAAATCAAGGGCCATAACTCTGTCATTATTAACAAGATCTAGCTGGTTTTCGAACTTGTCCAAGATTTTATTGATATACCGCGCTTTGCACAACTAGACATCATACTGAGGCTTCCTGCCAAATTTTGTAGAAATCCAACAAGCCGTTTAGGAGTAGCGTCAACGAGAAAATTTAAAGTAAAAATGTCAAAGGGCCATAACTCAGTCATAAATCAGCGAACTGGAACAAAGCGCGACATGCACAACTAGACACCTTGCCGATGCTTCCTGCCAAGTTTCGTCTAAATCCAACAAGGCGTTTAGGAGGAGAAGCGCCGACAAGAAATTTAAAAGTAAAAATGTCAAGGGGCCGTAGTAACTCCATCTAAAATCAATGAACCGGAAAAAAATGCAATATGCACAACTAGAAATCATAGCAATTAGCAATGCTGTTGTCATAGAGATGAGAACTTACCTTGTGGTGACTGCTTTGTGGGTATGTTCCAGTGATGCTGTTGTCATAGAGATGAGAACTTACCTTGTGGGGACTGCTTTGTGGGTATGTTCCAATGATGCTGTTGCTGTTGTTGTGTCTGCAGTAGTTGTCGCTGATGATATCGCTGTTTGGACAGGACCTGGCTCAGCTTGGCGTCCTCTGCTGATTCCAGCTGCAATACACAGAAAACATACACCTTAAAACATGTGTCTATAGCCTTGCCTTCACTAAACTCTATATTGCGGCAAGCAACCACCGAAAGTAACAATATGGTGATTATATTGTTCTCACTTCTTCAGACATGTAGGTAGGTAGGAAAGCAACAATCTAAGGGGATCAGGTAGGTAGGAAAGCAACAATCTTAGGGGCCCAAGTATGTAGGAAAGCAACAATCTATGGGGATCAGGTAGGTAGGAAAGCAACAATCTAAGGGGCCAGGTATGTAGGAAAGCAACAATCTAAGGGGATCAGGTAGGTAGGAACAACAATCTAAGGGGATCAGGTAGGTAGGAAAGCAACAATCTAAGGGGCCCAGGTATGTAGGAAAGCAACAATCTAAGGGGATCAGGTAGGTAGGAAAACAACCATCTAAGGGGATCAGGTAGGTAGGAACAACAATCTAAGGGCATCAGGTAGGTAGGAAAGCAACAATCTATGGGGCCCAGGTATGTAGGAAAGCAACAATCTAAGGGGATCAGATAGGTAGGAACAACAATCTAAGGGGATCAGGTAGGTAGGAAAGCAACAATCTAAGGGGACCAGGTAGGGAGGAAAACAACAATCTAAGGGGATCAGGTAGGTAGGAAAGCAACAATCTAAGGGGCCTAGGCATGTAGGAAAGCAACAATCTAAGGGTATCAGGTAGGTAGGAAAGCAACAATCTAAGGGGCCAGGTATGTAGGAAAGCAACAATCTAAGGGGATCAGGTAGGTAGGAAAACAACAATCTAAGGGGACCAGGTAGGTAGAAAAGCAACAATCTAAGGGGATCAGGTAGGTAGGAAAACAACAATCTAAGGGGATCAGGTAGGTAGGTAGGTAGGAAAGCAACAATCTAAGGGGATCCGGTATGTAGGTAAACAACAATCTAAGGGGATCAGGTAGGTAGGAAAGCAACAATCTAAGGGGCCTAGGCATGTAGGAAAGCAACAATCTAAGGGTATCAGGTAGGTAGGAAAGCAACAATATAAGGGGCCCAGGTATGTAGGAAAGCAACAATCTAAGGGGATCAGGTAGGTAGGAAAACAACAATCTAAGGGGATCAGGTAGGTAGGTAGGAAAGCAACAATCTAAGGGGCCCAGGTATGTAGGAAAGCAACAATCTAAGGGGATCAGTTAGGTAGGAAAGCAACAATCTAAGGGTATCAGGTAGGTAGGAAAGCAACACTCTAAGGGGCCCAGGTATGTAGGAAAGCAACAATCTAAGGGGATCAGGTAGGTAGGAAAACAACAATCTAAGGGGATCAGGTAGGTAGGAAAGCAACAATCTAAGGGGATCAGGTAGGTAAGAAAACAACAATCTAAGGGGACCAGGTAGGTAGGAAAGCAACAATCTAAGGGGATCAGGTAGGTAGAAACAACAATCTAAGGGGCCCAGGTATGTAGGAAAGCAACAATCTAAGGGGCCCAGGTATGTAGGAAAGCAACAATCTAAGGGGACCAGGTATGTAGGAAAGCAGCAATCTAAGGGGCCCAGGTAGGTAGGAAAGCAGCAATCTAAGGGGCCCAGGTACGTAGGAAAGCAACAATCTAAGGGGATCAGGTAGGTAGGAACAACAATCTAAGGGTACCAGATAGGAGGAAAGCAACAATCTAAGGGTATCAGGTAGGTAGGAACAGCAATCTAAGGGGCCCAGGTATGTAGGCAAGCAACAATCTAAAGGGATCAGGTAGGTAGGAACAACA
Source organism: Cyrtodaria siliqua (assembly GCA_037043455.1). Classification (NCBI taxonomy): domain Eukaryota; kingdom Metazoa; phylum Mollusca; class Bivalvia; order Adapedonta; family Hiatellidae; genus Cyrtodaria; species Cyrtodaria siliqua. Next base: position 35,498 of record JAWPHD010005316.1, on the reverse strand, counting down.
ATCTAAGGGGACCAGATAAGTAGGAAAGCAACAATCTAAGGGGATAAGGTAGGTAGGAAAACAACAATCTAAGGGGACCAGGTAGGTAGGAACAACAGTCTAAGGGGCCCAGGTATGTAGGAAAGCAACATGTAGACAGATCCTAAATCAATACAAGATAATAAAAAAAACAGAGTTCATTTCTGTATACAGTTTGGCCAGAAATCCCTTGCAAATAATTCTAAAACTTTAACAAAATAAAAAAAAGTATTCAATTACTTATATGATTTGACCAGAGGTGCCTAAATTCAAATATTTCTAAAAAGTAATGCCGAAAAAGAATTTTAAAACAGAGAAAACTTCCAATGCTATAAAAAGGATATAACTGTAAAAAAAAAAAAAAGAGAGCAAAATCTAAATAAATCTATAACAACATTTTAATGATGTTCTTGTAAATACATGCTGTTACTTGCATTTTTGTTTAAACATTGCTTTTTTGCAAGTTGTAAGACATTTTACTAAAACCATGCGATTGAATTCTAATCATGAAATTCAAAAATTGATTTAACCTTTATACTGAACTTGAAACCTCTATGTCCAGGTCATTCAATACGGTAAATGGCCAATTTCTCAAATTTTTTTTTTTAAAGACACATAACAAAGGCAGTTATTTACCATTTTTTTCAAAGGATATATATCCGTTTTGACCTTTACCCCAGAACACGACCTTTTAACAAAAACACTATCCATGTTATTTACATTTAAGTCAACCATTTTAAAAATGTTTCAATACATTAAACACAATTATCACATTCTTAAAATATTATTTGAGTTCATGCATATCTATTGTTGATTTTCATTTCATTTTAATACCGTAAATCCAGCATTTTAATAACTTCTGTTAAAACAATATAAAAGTCACGTTTTCCACTCTTCAAGCATAATATTCGAAGCAACAGATGCATGAAATTAAAAAGTATAGTAATGTCTCCTTAAACGATCGATCTCCAATTCACGCAGATATCAATCAAAACAAGACAATCTAAATGGATCTTCATGCAGTTACATAATTGACTACGAGTCAATTCATCCAATACAATTCACCCTTCTTTATGCATTGCGAGCTCTATGCAAATCTATTTTATTTTATTTGCATTTCGAGTTCAACTTTACTACCACTGAGCAGATAATTTTAACAAGTTTTTACACATCTGTAATCTTTCACCCTTTCAGTTTAATCACCGTGGAATTCAGCAATCTTACTTAAAGATGAGTTTGCCGTTGTTTGTTGACACTCTGCGGTAGGCTTTAATTGGAGTGGCCTTGAGCAACGACAGCTCGGCGATAACTCAGCTACCCCTTCCAGATGACACAAAGAAGTGAGACAAGGCATGTCCCATCTTGCATCACCGTTTATCTTAATTAATTGCATTTTACCTTTTCAGCATATAAGAAATAACATGTTATAAAAAAGTAGATTTAGTTTCAAGTTTAAGCATATTTGTATTGCAGAAAATGCATACAATTTTCTAAATGCTTGAAAAAGAAAACTTTTTTGAATAAAATATCACATTAATTGAGGACTTCCATATTAAAATAACTGCTATTTTGTTTTTTATTCTTAATAAGGGTATATTATAAATGGATCACGTTTTCCAATGTCGCAGAATGCAACCACTATTGTAGAAAATAGATCATTTTAAGTTGTTCTACTATAGTATTGAATGTATTTACAAATCTTAAGATAAAATAAAAATCATCATCTAAGAGGATTTGATATTGAAAATATTGCATAATAAAGAACTATTTACTTGTACAATGTCACACACCATTAATCTATGGTATGGATGTACTGAAACCAGATTATCTTCTTACAGATCAGCTGTGTTGCATCATCAGGCTTGGTATGCTAACCCAGTTCTATAAAGGCTTGATATTAACCCATGTTTGAATGGTATTTTACATGATTTTTAGCACATGTTAGGCCATATATGAGTTCTTTTTGTGGTAGAGGCAGACCACCCCATTTTTCCTGGGTAAAACCAGTACTGTATACCTCCCACCATCCCAGTTCTAGAAAGGCTTGATATTAACCCAGATAGTTTAAGGCTTGATTGATTAACCGAGTTCTATAAAGGATTAATATTAACCGAGTTCTATAAAGGCTTGATATTAACCGAGTTCTATGAGGGCTTGATATTAACCGAGTTCTATAAAGGCTTGATATTAACCGAGTTCTATAAAGGCTTGATATTAACCCAGTTCTATAAAGGCTTAATATTAACCCAAATATCAAAATGCTTGATATTAACCAAATGATAGATTTTATCATGACATCCTTATTTTGCATTGCAGCACTGATATTTTGTTGTTTACAAATGAAGGGTTGTTTTAACAAAATTCAATCACACTTAATATGTAGGACAGAGTTTAAACTTATACCAGTATGTACATCGGTACAACAGATTATTAAGTCAGATAACCTACTTTTTGAAATGGAAATAAAGAACATTATTACCCTGCATCCCGCTACACATAGATCAGTAAGGAACTGTAGCAGAGTATAATTTTTTTATCATGCTTGTTGACAACTCCAAATAAAGAATCTGTTAATAAATCATCCAGCAAAAATCATGGGTGAAGTCACCTAAATGCAGGCATTTTAATCAAACCAAGCAACAAGCTCCATCTTGCATCTGCAGTTATCTTGTAATTTGAGATCTCAAGGGAGCTTTTGATTCATCAACAGCAGGTAGGCAAAACGTGTATGTTTGTATAAAACAAATGCAATAACACACAGATGGGCGTCTATTCAAACTTGCAGACAACCTGTTGTCAAGTATTTGATAAAATCTTCAATGTCATTGACGAATAGACAAAATTGTCAAAGTGAAATATCTGTATTTCTGGGAAATATCGCAGCATTACAAAAATGTGAACGTAGTTCTCTGATCATAAATGATGCCAACTGGTGATCCGCCGGAGTTGCTTCAATGACTCGGTGGGCAGAATAATGTATTGTCATTTGTAAAACATGTTACTCAATAAAAAGTGTATGAAATAGCAAATGTCTATGGCTGTATTGAATCACCATTGGCAAAAAATGCAAATGCACGAAAAATGATAAATGAGGTTCTAATTATGGCAATTTGTCAAATATGTAGAAAATAATAAAACATATAGAAATGCAGGCAATTAAGTCTAAAGGATTCCCCTATAGACATGACAGTTCTATTTTACTATCATTAATCTTTTGAATACATTTGATTAATTACTTTGCAAATGATTATAACTCCTAATTTTTGTTTATGAATTATACAAGAATCATATATTTTTAATGCTACTACACATGAAAACATGCGTCCGTCTGTCGCACAAACTAGTGGATGGAAATCCTTCCAGAAGCTGAAACTTTATGGGAAGCTTGTCGAGGATGAGAGGATGTCATTAAATGTCTGAAATTTGACCTTCACTATCAAGGTCAAAGTCAGGAATTAGTTTTGTGACTAAAATGTGTGTGTGGACATTCCGTAAGGTCAAGGTCAGGACTTGTTATTCTTAAAATCTGAATTTGACCTTATCTTGACCTTGACAATCAAGGTCAGTTCTTGGTTTTGTGTCCAATGAGTTTGTTGTTGTTGTTATAATTAATCCCTTCTATAATACGTTACAGAGGTGAACCGAACATGGTAAGGACGACATATATTGTACGTCACAGAGGTATAGAAAATGTGGATATTTTGTGATGGCTCCCATCGACTTGCTCTAATTTAATATTGTTTTAATATGTTTGACATGATTTTTGAAAGCAGTACATAATTATGTGGTACATAGAGGATTTTACCTTGGTACACGCGCCTATTTAATATTAAATTTATTAAATGAATTGGGTGTTATTAAATGAATTGGGTGAAATTATATGTTGCAAGGCTGTGCCCAGAATCATATCAATTCTATCCAACGAGTTTAATTCCATATTAAATAGGCAAACTTTTAACGGTTACGGAAATCGACAAGGAATTTCCAATTACACACAGAGTTGAAGGGGAAGACAGAGCGATGAATCGGCCCTCATATTATACTCGCAGACCGCATGTTATTAAAAATAACTTACAAAATTAAGAAATAACTAAAAACAATATAAATATATATATATGTAAACTTACATATGCATTAATAAGACGAATAATTATAAATATAATCCAACAAGATTGATGTTCCATATACAAAAGCCACATCCATTTCAAAATTCCCACAGCTCCCAACTGTAACAAAATAATCCAAAGTACAAAGAAGACATCAAACACTATGGAGGGAGTCTCACTATTTCACCTACAAAGCAGTATTACCACTTTACATACGGTGCTAATTACCCCCATTGTCCAAACAATCTGTCCAGTTTTCTTTCATAATTTATCATACTATAGTCTGTGGTGGTGAATGTGACAAAACTGAAGTTAATGCAATTACATTAAGCCACCATGACAGATATGAACTTTTGGATCCAACACTCAAAACATGAGGCATGCATTCGGAAACCCTAACCTACTGGAGAAACAGAGTTGCTCAACTAGAAATTACACACCTTATTTCCCCTATGCCTCCACTAATAGAAATAATAAATAAAGTATTCTTTAAAATTAATTCCAATAAATTTTTGATCTTTTGTATTATCCTAATAAAAAAATAAAAAATTTTTTTTATAAGAGCACCTCCTTGGCACACGTTTCAAACAAGGCAAAATGATTTTACTTACAAATTAGATTTATCTAATCTGTTGAAGGGACTAACAGCAATCTTGATTTGTTTAACTACCATAATTTGCGCGTGCAAATCATTACTAATGATAAATTTGAATAGTGCAAAGCAAATTATTCTTGCATAATACTAGATGTTGGTTATGTTGCACCAATAACATGTTTAAAATATTTTAGAATATTAACCTTTAACCTGCTACATATATATAATGGACTGTTCTTTCTTTGAATTAGGACCATTCCAAGGCTGATCTGGGTTTACAATGGACGCAAAGGCTATTTTAGTCGTGCTTAGCGTTCAAGGGTTAAATGAAGAAAACTTGAAAACTCTCTAATGTTATTACCTGTTATTTACATATATTTATAAGAATGTTTCAAGCCAAAATGATTCTGGATTAATAAATGGTGTAATTTAAATACTTGATAAATACTTCAAAATTGCCAACTGTCTTTTTAAAAATAATAATTCAACATACTATGTATTTTCATGTTTAACTGTAGGTTAAAATGACCTAAAACTCAAATTATTATTATCAAGCTTGAGGTATAATCCATTCTATATGACTTAAGTTTTATTTACTTCCTGGTTTAAAAAGATCCACACTATTATCAATATATCAAATCCATAAAGGTTTGACTTTTATTAATTTTACCCAAATCTACAGGATAAGAGGTCAAAAGAGTCCCAAGCACTTTACAGGAATGTGTGTGTGTTATTTTAGTGTGTTATTATAATGTTATTTTAACAGTTAAAAGTCTGGAGGTCACATAATCACCAAGAAAAGAAAATCCCTCAAGGTGAGCACAAAGGAGAGTGGACTGCAGTGTGGGCTTTTTCTCTCTCTGTAAATGCCAGTAGTAGTGCAAATTAGGAAGATACAGTAAAAGAAACATTAAGTTTTTAATGAATGTTTTTAGACAATATAATTATCAAAGAAAACTGTAAATCAACCATACTAATACTAGCAAAGTTTTGCAATTGATTTTTGTCTGTTGTTTTTTTGTTCATGTGTTTTGGGGTAGGGTTATCTTTGACTCAATTTTTACTCTATTTCTTATGAGTTAGAGCACCACCTCCCCTAACAGAAGATCTCCCTCCCCACTCCACCTTTTTCAAAACATTTCAAAATTCAATAGACTACATTCTCAATATACATTTTGTCTCTTGTTTCAGCCAAAGGGTTTTTGGTCTTTTAAGATAAAATTTATCTTCTACCTAAATAAGTTATAAGTCAGTGAAACAGACATTTTTAGTGGTAAATAAAAATACCTTACTTTTCAAAATCGGTTGAGAAATAAAAAAATTATGCACGATAGTTGTTTTTGATGGGGCATTTTCAATGCAAAATTCTGCTGCATGAACAGTTTAAAATTATTATTTTATCCAAAAATGGTTTAAATTGTTGGATATTAGTAAATTAAGACACCCTGAAGGTTTTATAGCAAAATATGAAGGCTAACTGAAGTTATTTGAAATTTCTTAATTTTCTGCTGTTCCACCAACAAGGAATTTACATAGGAAAGCCTCATCAAAAAATTATTTTGTCTGTAAAATATTTATTTCTAAACCGATTTTCAAAATTAAAGTAGTTTTATTTACCACTAAAAACGCCAGTCCTAATGATATATAACTGGTGTGCGTATTATTTAAATTGCGCAAGTTACTGCAGAAAAACCTTTGGCTGAAACAAGCACCCCAAACAATAGTGCCTGGGCACTATAGTATTAGGGGAAATACGGCCTGTGTATAAAGGCTTTTAAAGGGATAATTTTTTGGGACTACTGAAATAAAAAGAAAATGGCAAAATCAGACACTTAGTTTATAACTAGTGTTTAACCAATCAATTTGGATACTGCCTAAATAACAAGATCTGCATTTCAACATGTTCCTACCCAGTATCTCTTCATGTTCTCTTTCATTCCATTAATAACTTGCAAACATCATGAAATTACATTCACCATATAAACCTCGCTTAAACGCCAACCATCTTTTTCAAAATATAAAAAAAAAATTTTTGGTACATAATTATTGAGAGGTCTAGTTTGGCGTGGCGCAGTCGGTAGCGCGGCGGATTTGTAACCGGAGGCCCCGGGTTCAATCCTCCGTGGTGCCACTGAGTTCCGTCGGTGTGTTCTTGGGCAAGACACTTAGCCTTAGCCTCGTCCGTCGGATGGGGACGTAAACCGGGCGGTCCCGTGTATCGGTCTATCCTCCGAGCACGTTAAAGAACCATAGGAATCTATTCGATATTAAGAGTAGGGCAGGTTCCCGGATTCCTATGTATCCTTCCCCTCTCTCTGGGGCGGCTCTAAATAACCTATACTGTGTTGATGAGCCGTTAAACAACATTCAATTCAATTCAATTAAAGAAAATACACTCTCCAGTAGCTAATGGCTTGAGGTCTAGTTTAGAAAAATACCTCCGAAGCATTTCAGAAGTGCATAATACGTATAAAAAAAACGTCCTCACTTTTGTAAAATCCAACGCCCCCAGGGCCAATAAACAGAGGCATATTGTATCACGAAAAACCGTAAAGTTTAAGTGAATAAAGAATATGTTCTGTTCTGGTATTATCAAGCACCAGCCATACTTGATGCAATTTATAAGTGTCCAACTGTTTTCTACAAATAAAACCATTGCCAGTTTTGTTGTTGGCAACTTAGCCAGTGTTGTTATTAAGTGTTATTGCATTTCAATGGGTTATTGATTGATTGATGGGAAACATCAAAGGATCTCGATCATGCCCAGGGTAAATTGTACATCTATTAAGTTTATGAAGATGGGCTATTACCACTTTCACATTGTGGACATTAAAGGTAGGAGACAAAAACATTATCATGAATTAATCCCATAGTTTTAACCAGAAAAGTTCGCTGGGTAATTTCCGTCAATTTGCAATTTTCAGTATTTGTTTGTTTGTAATGGTGTTAACATCATTTTCAACACATGAACGGTTATATGACGGTCGATTTTTTTGTGGTGGAGGCAGACCACCCACCTTTCCTGGGTAGAACCAGTACTGTACACCTCCCGCCATCCGTAATAATCGTAACTTCCTCATTTCCAAGTCGAGCGACCAGTAGGATTCAAACCCGCAGCGGTGAGAGGCGAATGTTTACAACGCAACGTCGTTAACCATTAGGCCACGGAGACGCTTGACAATTTTCAGTGAAAAAAAACTATGAAACCCCTCTACCGAATCCCGTCTACAATAAAATTAAATATATACACATTTTATTTTTCCGAAGGGAATTGACTGTTTTACCTGTTACCAGATTTGAATTGAACCTTTTATTCTATTTTCCTTTCCAATGGAAAAAAGACTGTTTTGCAAGTTTTTATTCTTTATTTTTTCCCCTCCTTCTATGTATTATACTTAGCCTTATTGTAAAATGAATAATCCAAACGTCTATTATGAAGATTCTATGCATAAGCATCATAAAAAATACTTCACATTTTGCAGGATTTTTACTTCATCAAATAACAAGTACAAATAAATGTATGACGTATGGAATTAGCAAGTACCAGTTTGGTTTTTGGTACGGACATTCTTACAAAATAAATACAAATTGGCATTTTCTAAATCATACAGTACGAGTCGTAATTAAATGTACCGATGATGTAACAGATCTCTATTACATGGTTTTTAACAGATACAATTTGGTATACTGTACTTATGCATGTATGTAGCCTCTGAAAAAAGTACGGTAAAATACAAATCAGGCAACAAAACATGTATTCACTCTAAAACTATACACTCATTATGCAAGGTGTATACTCAGTAAAATAGCTTCACTTTAATTTGCATTGTTGTTGTTTTTTAATCTATAGACAAATTATCCACATGCACTTATTATGAATGAAATGTCACTTGCAATTAAGTGCTTGTTTTTAAATTTAAATCGCATATTAAATTAAAATTAAAAAAAATATATTAAAAACTCAGTTCATTTTTTATCTTCTGTATAACCCTTAAATGCCGTAATAAATTAATTGCTAGATTATCATCTCCGCCCGCCCGCAATTTTTTTACTGCCGCCCCGACATTTTTTATTTCTGCCCCATTTCAAACCCCGTCTACTGAAACCCAGAAGCGTAATACTGGTGTTGAGGTACATAATGTTTTCTGTAAATACGTGAAATTGGCAAATTAAATTGGAAAAGAAGGTGTTTCAGTTCCAATTAAAGTGGTAAAGGTTGTTGCAAAATTTTATCAAAGACCGGTTTGGTTTAATTTTGCGGAGGAAACTACATCATTACTAGACATTTATAACGATTTTCTATGTGATAAACAATTTGCCATTGCAGACGATGTCAATGAACAGCACAAGTTTCAGTAATGAAGACCTTGTTGAAACCACAGACCTATAAATAACAAATTATTAATATGTCCGTGTTAAAACGGAAGATAACTATCCTGTTTGCAATTTTTGTTTGTCTTGTAAAAAAAATGTTTGTACCAAAGAAAGGTTGTGTCACAAACAAGTATAGGTTCTGTGATTTAATAAAGCTAATACTTTTAAGTAGTAGAAGCAGGGTTAATTGCATCTCTGCCTATGCTATCCTCTGCTGCAGTTAAACTATTTGTATTATTTAAATATATACAAAAAATACTTCTTAACATCTTAAAATGTTTAATTCTTAAATTAATATGTGCCTGAAAGCATAAAGCACAATTCAAATGTGTTTTCAAACTTGAAAGTAGTACCTAACAGTCTATTAAATCGTTTTAGAATTATTTTATTTTTAGAATTTTGTGATTCTTGGTTTCAAGAAACTCATTACTCAAAGAGTGATACAAACAATCTTAATCTGTTTGTCACAGCAATTAAAAGCTCATTCAATTCTGAGAACACACTGAGTTGCATCGTAATAGCATGACTTGATGTCATAATAGCATGACGTGATGTCATAATTTACCTGGGTGTGATGTCATAATACCAGAAAGGGATGTCATGATACAAACAACCAAATGAAAATATGAATGATGCAGTCTGATTGGTTCAGTGATAAAAATTTGACCAATGAAACAACTTAATTTAAAGCTCATTACGTTCTCAGAACACACTGAGGTTTTATTGGACATTGAGCAATGAGGTTCTTGAAACCCAGAAACGCAAAATTCTAATAATAAAATAATTATAAAATGATTTAATAGACTGTAACTGTTACCTATATGTATTACTATTTTGCCTTGTGCCGAGGCAATATTCCGTTTGTCCTGGGATGAAAATCGACATATAGGGCCCTGATTTGTCGTATAAAATAAAAAATAAAATTTCACGTCCTGCCCCTATTTTCAAATAAAATTTGGATGATAACTAACAATTAATTTATTATGGCCTAATAAAATTTTTTTTTTTTTTTTTATAACAGCTCCCCTTTGGCATTTTGCATAGCACCCGGGCACTACTATTTCGGGAAATACAGTCTAGACCATTAAAAAATATTCTTTATACTGAATTGTACACACATATTATATAGAGTTTACAACCTCAGCAAATATTAAACCAAATTATATATGACTTACTTTCATGTTTAAATTTATCCAGCATCTATTCCATAGATTAAACAATTAATCCTGCCCCAAAGCAAATGTATTTCCGACACTTCCCAGGTAAACTATGGACTGCGATAGAATTTACTTTGTCACAAAAACTAATGATCCAATATTGTTCCATTCATAAGCAGAACATATAGACTCTCTACTTAATATCAATACTTTCTATCACACGATCAAATACACTGCACAATAGAACCTCACCGATTTGATAGCTCGCAGCAAATCACGCATCATGCCAATCTAATGGGTAAAATATTAGGGACGGTAAATGTTGTCGTGTTGTGACGGGAAATATTCAGTAGTTAACTGAGTCAAAAAGATTAGCTCATCAGACGACAATTTAGAAATTAGAGTGCTCCGTCCTAATTTAAATATCAAAGAATTGTAAAAAATAATATTGATATGAAGTTCAAGATTGATTCGATAAAATTAATGTAAATGTAAATGATTGAATTTGAGCCGCTATCAAGTATTGCGACTTGTTGTGGCAGGACAACATTATGTAGCTAACTGAGTCAAACACAGGTCACCTTTCATAATAAATAGTGCGTGCCATTAGAAATAATCACAATACAGAATTGTTGTTTATAAACGGTTCATCAATACATAGTATTTATTACGGTTACCGTATTTATAGTTGCTCCCAGAACTGAATTGAACCGAATGATGTTTAACGGCTCATCTACACAGTACAGTTTATCTAGAGTCACCCCAGAGAGACGAGGAAGGATACATGGGAATCTGGGAAACTGCTTGATACTCTTACTAACAGATAGATTTCTATTGTCCTTTAACATACTCCGATAACAGGACCGCCAGGTCCCCATCCGAGGGACAAAGCTATGGGAAAGTGTCTTGCCCAAGAATACACTGATATAATTCAGTGGTGCCAGTGAGACCTCCCGTTTCAAGTTCACCCTGCTATACAATGGGCCATGCCTATTCATAGGCTGCTTCAAGAGAACTCACCTTTAACTTTATATTGAATAGATACTCGGATCCTGTACGTATGCCCAAAGGATCAACTCCAAACATGGACACTATCCAAGAATTGTAGGGTGCTTTACTATCCTTTAACAGCTGAGGTCATGAGCAAAAACGACAATAATGCAGATGAAGGTGGTTCCTGGAGATGAGGTCATGTTGGGTTGAGATGAACAAAAAAGACAATAATGCAGATGAAGGTCAGGTTACTGGAGCTGAGGTCATGTTGGGTTGATATGAGCAAAAATGACAATAATGCAGACGAAGGTGGTTACTGGAGCTGAGGTCATGTTGGGTTGAGATGAACAAAAACGACAATAATGCAGATGAAGGTCAACTTACTGGAGCTGAGGTCATGTTGGGTTGAGATGAGCAAAAATGACAATAATGCAGACAAAGGTGGTTACTGGAGCTGAGGTCATGTTGGGTTGAGATGAGCAAAAAAGACAATAATGCAGATGAAGGTGGTTATTGGAGCTGAGGTCATGTTGGGTTGAGATGAGCAAAAAAGACAATAATGCAGATGAAGGTGGTTACTGGAGCTGAGGTCATGTTGGGTTGAGATGAGCAAAAATGACAATAATGCAGACGAAGGTGGTTACTGGAGCTGAGGTCATGTTGGGTTGAGATGAGCAAAAAAGACAATAATGCAGATGAAGGTGGTTACTGGAGCTGAGGTCATGTTGGGTTGAGATGAGCAAAAATGACAATAATGCAGACGAAGGTGGTTACTGGAGCTGAGGTCATGTTGGGTTGAGATGAGCAAAAAAGACAATAATGCAGATGAAGGTGGTTACTGGAGCTGAGGTCATGTTGGGTTGAGATGAGCAAAAAAGACAATAATGCAGATGAAGGTCAGGTTACTGGAGCTGAGGTCATGTTGGGTTGATATGAGCAAAAATGACAATAATGCAGATGAAGGTGGTTACTGGAGCTGAGGTCATGTTGGGTTGAGATGAGCAAAAAAGACAATAATGCAGATGAAGGTCAGGTTACTGGAGCTGAGGTCATGTTGGGTTGAGATGAGCAAAAATGACAATAATGCAGACGAAGGTGGTTACTGGAGCTGAGGTCATGTTGGGTTGAGCTGAGCAAAAAAGACAATAATGCAGATGAAGGTGGTTACTGGAGCTGAGTTCATGTTGGGTTGAGATGAGCAAAAATGACAATAATGCAGATGAAGGTGGTTACTGGAGCTGAGGTCATGTTGGGTTGAGATGAGCAAAAAAGACAATAATGCAGATGAAGGTCAGGTTACTGCAGCTGAGGTCATGTTGGGTTGAGATGAGCAAAAATGACAATAATGCAGATGAAGGTTGTTACTGGAGCTGAGGTCATGTTGGGTTGAGATGAGCAAAAAACGACAATAATGCAGATGAAGGTGGTTACTGGATCCCCATTAACTAAAAGCCATGGTATTAAGCTTCCAGTTCACAATGAGGGAGTAGTCTACCTCCTGTTGGAATTGCTATTTTGTTTGGCCCCTGATCTGAAAAAAATAAATTCCGGTAGCTTTAAATAAATTATACTTTACCTAATTGAAAGAAATATTAATAAACTTATCACCTATATTAATATTTGCCTCTTATCAAGAGGATGTCAAATACTATGACTTGAACCAGTGACATGGGGTGACCTACCATTTGTTCTATTGACTCAATGAGGTTATATGATAGCTATCTGACAAACTCAATGCTTAAACAAACTGAAATATAGACATAAAGAAATATTTATCCCTGTTTATAGCTTTAAACTAATGATTTGTATATATACATATTTATCGAACTAACATTTTGTTTACATTTCTTTTAAGAAATGTGAAATGGAAACTCATTTGACCCATTTTCTTGTCTGGTGTAAATTTTATAAAGACAAAATGCTTCCAGATTTATTTAACAGTGTCAAAACTATTTGTTGAGATAACTGACTGGTTGTTTAATTGATCATCTAGAATTGAACTGAACTGGATTTTATAGTCGCACCAACAGCTTATTAAGTTCATATGGTGACTTTCCAGCTTCCATTGGCGGAGGGAAGATCCCAGGTGCTTCTCCTGGCAGTTTTCATACACAGGAGTTTTCATGCATGGGCGTGGGTAGAACCACAGACATTCTGCAAGCTAGCTGGATAGCTCCCTCACATAAAGATTCCTGGTCCCATGAGGGCTCGAATCCACAGGCACTCAGGTGAGGGGCAAATGATTTCAAATAAGAGACTCTAACCACTCTGCCATGGATGCCACCCCCCCATGTATAAATGCCCCTGGAGGGTGTTGCATTTTCCACAAAAGGGGGGCGTTTATTTGAGATCATAAAAAAACACTCAAGAAAACTATGACCCCTGCATTGATTCAGGTGCCATCTCGCTCAAATCATTAGAGCAGTGGCAGAAAAACAATAAACGTGGCTCCAGCGTAAATGAAGTGTCTACAATAGAATTTGCAAAAGGTTCTAGGCCCATTCTCCATATTTTATCTCGATGTACATGGAGGATGAGCCTGGCATGTTCATTCCTGTTAGGCGTCATATAACCTTTCATGTGTTAGTGCGCATTAAAACCCCATTTCAATTCAATTCAAAAGAAGCAGAGAAATGTGTTGATAGAAACAGTTGGTGGTTTGACCTCTTCCCCCCTCTAGGAGCTGCTCTAGATGATCAAGTGGGGGGGTGTATACAGAAACATTGGTAGCCTGGCAGCACTTTTACTAGCCTCGGGCTACCGGACTAGTGCTAATTTCGAGTCATGAAGAAAATTTCAAAACAAATAGTATAAAATGATACATACCCACTAAATACAAATTTGAACTCGCAAATCCCGTGAAATATATGCTTTAATGATTGCCGCAATGTATAATTTATATTTCAATATAACGTAATCCTGTTTATCATGCCAACTATAGAATTATAACCACTTCTTTACAATAGCATTCACTGTCATGTTTTTTAACGATTCCGAATGCGCCATCTTTAGACCGACATATACATTATGATTCCATTTATAACACACAGTATCACGATACTAGTGTTTTGAAATGGTTGATTACGCAGATTTACGCTGTTGTAACTTTGATAGTCATGGCAAGTAGATAAATATAAACATTGCTGAGGGTAGTGTATCACGCCATTTGTCCAACCTATTCATGGCCTTTGTTGAGAAATATTTGACATGATTGTGTTTAAGGTTACAGTATTGTTATACCATTAAGATAAAAGCTTACGATAATCCGTCCGTTTAATTCAGGAATGGTGCTATAATTAAATATTACCTAAGGATTATTCAAGAAACCACCCCATATACAGAACAATTCTGAAAGATGATGCCATGTTTAAATACCTGATAAATTCCTGTCTTGTATAACATAATTGCAATTAGTACTAATACCGATCTTTATCCCGCGGCCGCTATGCAAAATACCACCAGTGGGTGGGTGGGGGGGGTATTTCCCCTAATAGTAGCCCGTGGCCACTATGCAAAATACCACCAGTGGTAAGGGGGGGGGGGGGGGGGGGGGGGGGGGGGGGGTCTCTTATAAAGTGAAAAAAGAGAAAGATAAAGATCATATGGGTGTGGTGTCTATTTTGAGTGTTTTAGATTTAAAAAAATTTATATTGGAAAGAGTTGTGGGGGTGGGGTGGGCGTGTGGGGTGGGGTGAATGTGCACTACTATAAGTTAATATGCTCTTATTAGGGGAAATGCGGTAGCCATTATTTATATTATGTTCCCTTATACAACATCACATAAAATACACCATCAGAATGTGGGTTTTATATGCCTCGTTTACAATGTAAATCAATAAATAAACAACAATTCAATACGTACTCCTAAATACAGTACAAACAGAACAAAGCCACTTCATACTGCCAAGGCATAATCTCTCTGATCAACAAATTAGCTCTTGTTGATCCATTTTGATGTTTATTCTGCAAAGAATATAGAGTTGATCAATTTAAAACAAGCATACATTAATAATGATATGAAACCAGTAGAGAATGAAACACCTGTTTAATGTAATTTAAAGTAACAATCTTTTTTTTCATTAGGGTAGTATTAGGTAACCCTACACTATACATTTTATGGAATCTAATGATCTTCACACCAAAGTTTTTATGACATATTAAGCAGTAAAGGAAATATTTTGTGTAAATGTATATTCAAATTGTAATAAGATATAATCTTGACCCTGAGAAATGTACAAAGAAGTACAGAAGTAAAACTAGTCACAAACTACAAGGACTATGTAGAAAACGTGTAACCTAAGATTTAATTACCATTGAATGAATGTTGTTTAACGGCTCATCAATACGGTATAGGTTATTTAGAGTCACCCCAGAAAGTGGCAAGGATAAATAGGAATACGGGAACTAGCCCTAGTCTGTTACTAACAAATAAATTCCTATGGTTTTTTTAACGTGCTCGGAGGATAGACTGTGAGATATATATGGGAAAGCCAGGTTTACGCCCTCAATCGACAGACGTGGCTAAGGGTAAATGTCTTGCCGAAGAACACACCAACGAGACTCAGTGACGCTAGTGAGGCTTGAACCCAGGTCCTCCGGCACTAAGTGAGACATACATGCTTTGGATTTATTTGCTCATACCGCTGACAATGAATTGCAAACAGCCAATCAACACAAAATATGTTATATCGGCCACTTCCGGAGAGGTTCCGGAGAGGTTCAGAGAAGATTGATTCACTAAGAAATCTAGGCCCAATATATACCTTCTGCTGGTGAATTTATTTAGATTCCCTTAGTTCCTGCAAGTGCTCAATAGATAGACAGACACACTGGACCGCAGAGTTAACCTACACAACTGACCTCAGTTGTCAATCAAAATCCATTTCAACCAATCAAATCAATATGATACTACCGACAAACAAGCACGTGCAACTTGATACAGTACGACCTATATTGTCAATATACTGCAACATCAACAATAGAGTGGAAATATCTATATCTGATCGATGTAAGATCCATTAAACAAAGTAGCATTTCTGTTTAAGTCGCTTATCTGTCACCCATTTACATTTTTTTTGTGAAAAATTTGCTATTTTAACTCCGAAAGAAATGAACTGCGACATGAAGGTTTTTAAACATAAATAGTCTGTTATAACCACTGATTTGATATTTTAAGGTTTTTTATCAAGGTTAATTCTTATTATTTTGATCCTTCGTAAGGTGCATTAGTCACATGGCCAATGGACACACAACACAGTGGTCACTACATTAGTAACTGATGAAATTTAGTTATAGCAGCTTTTTCATCAAATATCAACTGCAGCGGTAGCGTAACGGTAGAGCATCTGTCTCGCATGCGGGAGGTCAAGGGTCATTCCCTAGACGGGTCATACTAAAGACTTTATAAAAATGGTACTATTAGCTCCCTTGCTTAATTAACACTCAGCATATGAAGGATACTGCTAGGACCTATCAGCCCAAGGTCAGTATAATTTGACTGGGTGGGGTATCATATCATGTGTCTAAAGCACTGTATTCCAGTGTGTCAGCACAATGAAGTTGAGCACAGAGCTCACTGCTACGAAGACACCATACCATTGTAAAATTGTTAAAAGCCACGTTAAACCCCATACCCCCATACATAACATTCATTAATTATCATAGAACCATGCACAAACCTATGCTTTTTCCATGTACATGATGTACCTTTAACATATATGGACTAGTCACCTTTCTTTCTGTTGGCACATTATCAAATGTTTAACCCACATCATAACAATAACAGTTTTACTTTGACCATCTACTGTACCCACCAACCAAAAAGTTTTTGATATGTTTTATAAGAAAACTAGAGATGTGTAAACTGGACACAGATGCACCCCTCCCCCCCCCCCCCCCCCACCCCACCCCACCCCACCCCACACACACTCAACCCAACCACACACCCATCTGCTATTGTAATGTAATGCAGTTATGTAATTAAAAGTTCAGTCTTGAAATGTCATTAAGTATATCTTGGCATTATACCATCCTGTAAAATTCCGAAACAGGAATTGATATGAACAAATTTTATGTTAAATTTAAAGACAAAAGGGTGTTAAATCTCCTTTCAGTGGCGGGGCATAAAAGTAAGAAGTTTAATCAAAGACCTAGGCAGTTTACAATACGGGCTGAAATGTTGTTCTGTTTCTAGTTTTTTAAAAAAAAGCCTCTATATGGGAGGTGGATAGAAAAGCAATTTCACTTTGACCTTCAACCCACCATACATGTTTTATAAAAAGAAAGAAAAAAATCTCTAAATTCACTTCCTTTAATTTTCTTAGTTAAAGAACAAAATTTGTTCATATCAAATTCCTGTTTCGGAATTTTACAGGATGGTTTACTATATAATGCCAAGATGTACTTAATGAAATTTCAAGACTGAACTTTTAGTAGGGTGGGTAGAACAGCAAGCAAGCTTTTTTGACGAGCCGTTTGCTCTGTAATGCCGTTGTTTGTGAAACCTGGTAGTCAGATTTTTTCTCAAGCAGAATTTATAAGGACCTTGACAATGGAACCAATTTACCAGAGAATACAGTGAACTTTTAATGTCATTAACCCTTAATGCTTAATTAAAGCCGTGTATTGCCCCCGCCAGTAAATGTTATTGACAGTTTGTCCAAAGATCATAAATTATGAAACAAAATTTAAGTCAGCCGCTATATATTTCACTGGCATCAATCCAAAACTTTTGTTATTACTTCTTAAGTATCCCATAATATAAGATCTAGATCCGACAATAGAATCTTACGATATCTATTTTCAGTATTTCGTCACGATATCTAAAACGTATTACGTACGTTACTTTGTTTACTAAGGTTTTTAAATACCATGAAGTTAAAGACCTCTTCCATTGAATGGATTAGGGAAATAAGTTCACATCTAATAAAGTGCGCTTATTAGCCGCCTAGTTCTTTGCCCCCGCAAACCTTTTGTTAGTTTTCTCTATTACATCTTTGTTTAGTAACATTATACAAAATCTACGCAGTGTTTTCGATGACACTATTGATCTCCATGACTGAAGAAATAACTACGATTGTTAATCTCCCAGATTAACATATTAATTGGATCAAAGGTTATATCTACATTAACAGCATGAAAAAGGGGATTAAGCTAATGCATAGCTACAAATTGCCTCAAGATTTATGACGAAACACTAAAACATGTTCAAACTGTGACTGTATTCAGTCAAATCTGTATTAACAGACCTCTGAAAGAAAGAAAAATCATACATGATCTCTTAAAGGCGTTGATGCAATATTTTTGAACAAGATTTATTTAAAAGGGCTCTGAAAAACATGAAGAATGCAGAAATGTTTATTGCCGCCGTGAGGCAGGGTTACACAAGAAGACAAACAATAGGCTGTAATTGTAAACAAGCTTCTAACCACTCGCCTATAAAGTTACCATAACTAAGTAAACATGTTACAAATGATAGTTATCTATAGCTTTTTGCAAGTCATTACAATATTTATGCTAAATTTTCTGGATATAATTATAAATATCAGGAATATGTCCTCAGAAGCAGCTGCCGTTGCGACTGTTTACCTCTTACTAATTAACGACCCGCATCAGCATGTCAGTCCTTCATAAATACTGTATCATCATCTATAAAAGTACACCTGTATCATTAACCACAAACAACAGGTAGGTTCTAATTTGTCCTTGCAATAGTCTCATGGGTAAAGGCAATGCAAATGCTATGAAGATTATTTCTTCTTAGTAATAGAGGCGTCCATGACCAAGTGGCTAGAGTCTCTGACTTGAAAACATTTGCCCCTAACGCTGTGGGTTCGACGCCTCATGGAACCAGGAATCTTTGTGAGGAAGCAAGCAGCTGACTTGCGGATTGTCGGTGGTTCTACCCAGGTGCCCGCCTGCAATTTTTGTGCAGACAGATCTACAAACAGGCAGACGTAACAGATAACAACAAGAGGCCCAAGAGGGCCTGTGGACGCTCTACTTGCTAAAGCTAAAGTTTGCGTATAAGGGGCCATAACTCTGTCTAAAATTATTCAACCGGAACATGGCGATGACATGCGCAACAAGGCTTGGGACTGATCATCCCTGCTATGTTTCGCTGAAATCTGGCCAGATGTTCAGGAGAACAAGTCTATACAAAGTTAGTGTATTAAAACCTTTATTAAAGGGTCATAACTCTGCCAAAATTCATTCAACTGGAACATGGCGATGACAAGCGCAACTAGGTTTGGTACTCATCATTCCCGCCAAGATTCGTTTAAATCCGGCCTGGGGATCAGGAGAACTACTCGGCACAAAGTTTGTGTATTAAAACCTTTAAAGGGCCATAACTCTGCCAAAAATCATTTGATCAGAACAAGGCAATGAAATGCATAACTAGGCTTTATACTGATCTTCCTTGCCAAGTTTCAATGAAATCGGGCTAGGGGTTCAGAAGAACTAGTCCGGACAATGATTGTGTATTAAAAGATTTAAAGGGCCATAACTCCGCCAAACATCTTTCAACCATAACACAGTGATGATATGCATAACTAAGCTTGGTACCGATCATCGCTGAAAAATTCGTTGAAATCTGGCCATGGGTTCAGGAGAACTAGTCCAGACAAAATTTGTGTAGTTAAACCTTTAAAGGGCAATAACTCAACCAAAAATCATTCAACCGGAACACGGCGATGACATGCACAGCTAGACCTGGTACTAATCATTCCTAAAATGTTTCGCTGAAATCCGGCCGGGGGTTCAGGAGAACTAGTCCAGACAAAGTTTGTAGTAAAACCTTTAAAGTGCCATAACTCTGCCAAATCATTCAACCGGAACACAGTGAAAATATGTACAACTAGGCTTGGTACTGATAATGCCTGCATTGAAATCCGGCCAAATGAAGGTCCTATCGTCTGCACAAGGCAAAATACAGCATCTTTGAACTATTTCAAGGGCCATAACTCCAGTGTTACTAATCCGATTTGGATGGTTTTCAACCTTGTTGAAGATTCATCGATAGTAACAATCTGGTAAAGATCGGATGAAAAATGAAGGCCCTATCGTCTTAACAAGGCAAAATACAGCATTTTTAACTAAATCAAGGACCATAACTCTGGTGTTACTGGTCAAAACTGGCTGGTTTTCGAACTCGTCCGAGCTTTCATTGATTTGATATCAACAATCTGGTAAAGTTTGAAAAAGATCGGATGAAAAATGAAGGCCTATCGAGTTGAGACCGAATTACAGCATATTTCAGAAATTCGAGGGCCATAACTCTGGTGCAAATGGTCCGATCTGGCTGGTTTTCAAACTCATTTGAGCTCTCATTGATGTCAACAATCTGGTAAAAGCTTGAAAAAGATTGGATGAAAAATGAAGGCCCTATCGCGTTAATGAGGTTAAATATAGCAATTTTAACTAAATCAAGGGCCATAACTCCGGAGTTACTGGTCCGAACTGGCTGTCTGCCGGCCTTTGGCCAGTAGAGATAAAAAATAATTGTGCCATTAATTTAAAAACCCAATTACATTTAGCTAATCCTAAATATATACTGAACAAAAAAAGTTTTGCACCACTTTTTAGGGACATAATACTAAACATATGAACATCAATATAATTGTTTGAAGATGTTAGAAATGTTAGGTACTGATGTGATTTTAAAAAAAGTGTGTTAGTTTATTATATTCTAAGCGAAGTACATGTATCAGAATTACCTCCCTTATATTAAAAACAACTTATTTCATTATACAAACGTATTCCTTTGAATAAATTAAATGTTTGGCACTGACAACAAATGCCCATTCTGTCATTGTTTAAAATCCGCTGATATGTGTTTACAAACGATTGTTATTCTCAAACAAAAACATTCCAAATTTTGTAATTTTAAAATTACCTCACTTTTCATTAAATTGAGCACGTTTAGATGTGTGTTCCCATCATATTTGCTTTATTTTTATCACCGACTTTGTTTACAAATGACTTATTATTTATTAATGACATTATTATTGGTCTTATCTATGTCACTTGATCATTGACCCCGAACATACACGGCTTTGTATCTCGTCTATGGAAATGACATGCATTGTATGTGCTAAATTTATTTTGCTCAGTATACAATAATAATTCTCCGAGACACCGCAACGGTAACAAACTTCAAGAACGCGGGAGGTAAACAGATTAGTTATCAAGGAAACTGTATCAGCAGTGCGTACTTTTTTGAAAATAACAGATTTCATATTACGTAATTTTCTTGCATAAACATGACACTTTTAAATCAATAGACATCTTACCTTGTCAAAAGCTATTTAATCTGATGTAAATCCTATGTAATAAACACGCGAGAATCGAGTTCCAGCCTCAATCAATAGATTAAACAGCCATACTCCATTTAATTCTAACATTAATGTTATAAAGACAATCTTTTATGATCATATAGCAAGCAGCTCAATTCATCTGGCGTACATTTAAAAATTAAATCGTAACCTACAATAAAAATTACGTAGATTAATTACAGTCCACACACTACACGCTTTATGTCAATAACTCAGTAACTTTCTTTATCAGGTATAGACCACACAATTGATTGATTGGGATTATTAGACGTGGGTATATTGGTACCAGGTCGACATAAGTCGTGAATATCTGATCGAGATTAGTCCTTTGTGTGACTGGTTCTCAGGTTAGACCCCCATGACAACTGTATAAACAATATACCAGTCTAACAGTGCATGAAGGTGTCATACTCAAGACAGTATTGTCGCTTTCTATAGATTGATACAAAAGTATTGCTTTAATTTTAGTATCAGGCAAAAAAAATCAATATATGAAGAAAAACAAACTTTGTCATTTTTTATTATTTTCAACAACATTTAAATTTACCCTGAAATATACACTATAAAAAAATTGTTTGTTTGAATGGTGCCAGGACAAAAAAAATTGTTTCTCAGTTACTCGTCCTACGTAATATTCGAATGGCCAAATTGATAAATTGTTAAGGAATTTATCTGAATTTCTACTCGTCCTGCATCAGTGTGCACTCGTTTTAGCGAGCGGACAAGTGGAATTTTCAGGCCCTGGGTGCTTTACACATGTTAGGTCATAGACGACAGTCAATTTTTTCGTGGTGGAAGCAGACCACCCACTTATTCCTAGGTAGCACCAGTACTCTATACCTACTGCCATCTGTAAGAATCGACAAACTACAGAATTTTTTTACTGCCATCTGTTAGAATCGACAAACTACAGAAAAAACTAATAGAGATTGCTATCATAATGTCACATGTATACATACATGTTAAAGAACCATAGGAATCTATTAGATAATAAAAGTAGGGCATGGTTCCCCGGATTCCTATATATCCTTCCCCTCTCTCTGGGGCGGCTCTAAATAACCTATACTGTGTTGATGAGCCGTTAAACAACATTCAATTCAATTATATGTATGCTGCCAACATATCATATTCTATTTTCAAAATATATATATCAGGGGTGTAGCTAGGTTAAAATGCAAGGTACACACATAGGAGGGTATGGAAGCCCTCTGGTGGCTCCTACAAATGAAAAACATGTGTTTTTATGTTCCATTAACCAAGGAGAGCAACCTTAGAGGGAGATGAGATGCAGGATGAAGGTTGTCATCAGTCTCTGCCATGGAAAGAACCCATGCGGGGAAGAGGTCTGTAGCTCTAAAGAGCAGGGTCTTTTTAATTAACCAAAGATACTGACCCTGCTAGAAGAAACAATAAATTGTCTGGTATATTATATATTACTCTACCTCTCCCCGTCTCCCTTTCAAATTTTAACGCATTTTCACTCCTTTTTTTTTAGTTTTGGTATTTCACACACGAGTGTATGTGCATATGCCTGGCTATACATTCCTGTGATATACATACATTGCCATACCAAAATAAATCTGACTTGTGACGACAACAATTTTAAGCATATACATGTATGACCCTCCAATACACTTATTAAAATTACTGAAAATTAATATGCTACAGAATTTTCACTTCAAGAATGATTCACTGATAAAATTGTAAAAAAAGTAAGATTGAAGTCAATAGCTCAGAGCATGCATGACGTGAGTAGAATAGTATCGATTTGTTTTATAAGACCATATAACGCTGCCATTTCAAACAATATTCTATTTTCAGAGAATTATAAGTACGCACATTGCCTTAAGCTGTTCAATCTCGAAAGGAATGACTACAAACAGCAATAACAAAACTCTCGCACGCATGTATGCAATGGTCAATTTAATTTGTTAAAGAATTATTTATTTTCATTATTTCTATACACGGACAAGAATTCTACGAATGTCCTTCACGCCACTCTGGTAACAATAAAAAGCTTGTCGATCAACAACTAAAATACATGGGCAATTAATGGAAAAGTACAATCAAACTTTCCAGTTCACGGTATGTCAGTTTTAATAGAGAAAACATTTTTTCTATCAATTAACATCCTGTTGTTTTTATATGGATGCCACGCTGGCCCTCAGTGGATAACACAGAAGCCTCACCAGCACCATTGTGCATCCTTATTTGGAAAGAGACTTCCCTGATGATCCTATTCTCTTATTCATTATGTTGTGCGAATTTGTCAGTATGTTTGTAAATGTACTGTGGACATGATGGAGGGCTGCATGGAAGATTTATAACTAAATGTGTAAGTTGTTTGTTTGTTTGTATGGTGTTTTACGTCTTTTTCAACACATTTGAACGGTCGATTTTTTTTGTGGTGGAGGCAGACCACCCAGTTTTCCTGGGTAGAATCAGTACTGTACACCTCCCGCCACCAAATGGGATTCAAACCCGCAGTGGTGAGAGGCCAGTAGGTTTACAACGCACCGTTGTCTCGGCAATGGTGACGCTACTAAATGTGTAATAATATCCTCTGTAACATTTTTAAAGGGACACAAGGCAATCTTAATTTTTTAAAGACAACGCATCCAGTTAGTTTTTCTGCATAACTTGCATTTGTTCAACGATCAATAATAATTATAAGAATACTATAAAGCAAGTTATTTTGCACCGTATTAACTGTTGATAATATTGCACCAATATACATTTAAACCTATGGTAGAATAAGACGAAAATATGAAAACTCAAAAGTTTACTTAATATTTATGCAAGCAAATTTAAAGTCAAAATGATACTGGATTAATTAATCGAGACGCTAATTTGAATGCTCGATAAACACTTTCAGATAGCTGTGTCCCTTTAATAGATGATACAGGAGAATATTAAAAAATAAATAATGGAAAAACAAATAAAAATATATAATACAGTAAATTAAAGCACTATTAAAACCTGATTCTCAACAGAAAACATGGATAACGCAATTTATATAATTCTGCCATGCTAGGTTAGCAACAAAAAACGTCATAATACAGAAGCCCTGCTGATAACTCAATGAAAGTTTACACTGGGAAAAAAAGTAAATACTACGTCATACCTCCCAAATAGCGCATTTTGAAATCTATCAAAACTTAGAGACCACTTCATTTTGCACAATAGCTTTAAGAAAACTTCTTCTTCAGTCTTTTCATGTAAATAAAGAAGGGTTAAAATCTAGATGAAAGAATCGATTAGATGTTTGTAAATGAATAACATCAGTTTTAGTAGTATTGCTTTGATGTATATGTTAATACCTCTCAATTTAGCAAGAAATTGAATCCTGTTTTAATCACAGTTTGATACCAATTCTATTCTCATTAAACCATGTGAATAAGGTCTAACAACTCATTAGGCAAAATATAACTGAAAATGCAATTGCCAAAGTATGCCACACTTTGATATAAAATCGCATCAAAAAGATTTTCAACAATCCTTTGGAGAAAATAATGAACATGTGGGCGGAAGTACATTTTTAAGAAGAAGAAAACGTGTTTAAACGTTGGCTTTGTTCAGCAGGGAAAATTGAAATCGGACAAAACAATTTGGAGAGTATGAACTTTTTAGTTGAACCAAAGTTCAGGAAGTGGGGTGAACAAATTAACTGCGCTGAGGGTGACTTGAACCACTGCTGAGGGTGGCTTGACCCACTGCTGAGGGTGGCTTGAACCACTGCTGAGGGTATCTTGAACCACTGCTGATGGTGACTTGAACCACTGCTGAGGGTAGCTTGAACCCATTGCTGAGGGTGGCATGAACCCACTGCTGAGGGTGACTTGAAGCCACTGCTAAGGGTGGCTTAAACCCACTGCTGAGGGTGGCCTGAACCCACTGCTGAGGGTGGCTTGAACCCACTGCTGAGGGTAGCTTGAACCCACTGCTGAGGGTGGCTTAAACCCACTGCTGAGGGTAGCTTGAACCCACTGCTGAGGGTAGCTTGAACCCACTGCTGAGGGTGGCTGAAACCCACTGCTGAGGGTGGCCTGAACCCACTGCTGAGGGTAGCTTGAACCCATTGCTGAGAGTGGCTTGAACCCACTGCTGAGGGTGGCTTGAACCCACTGCTGAGGGTAGCTTGAACCCACTGCTGAGGGTAGCTTGAACCCACTGCTGAGGGTGGCTTGAACCCACTGCTGAGGGTGACTTGAACCCACTGCTGAGGGTAGCTTGAACCCACTGCTGAGGGTGGCCTGAACCCACTGCTGAGGGTAGCTTGAACCCACTGCTGAGGGTGGCTTGAACCCACTGCTGAGGGTGGCTTGAACCCACTGCTGAGGGTAGCTTGAACCCACTGCTAAGGGTAGCTTGAACCCACTGCTGAGGGTAGCTTGAACCCACTGCTGAGGGTAGCTTGAACCCACTGCTGGGTGTGGCTTGAACCCACTGCTGAGGGTGACTTAAACCCACTGCTGAGGGTGGCTTGAACCCACTGCTGAGGGTAGCTTGAACCCACTGCTGAGGGTAGCTTGAACCCACTGCTGAGGGTAGCTTGAACCCACTGCTGAGGGTAGCTTGAACCCACTGCTGGGTGTGGCATGAACCCACTGCTGGGTGTGGCATGAACCCACTGCTGAGGGTAGCTTGAACCCACTGCTGAGGGTAGCTTGAACCCACTGCTGAGGGTGGCTTGAACCCACTGCTGAGGGTAGCTTGAACCCATTGCTGAGGGTGACTTGAACCCACTGCTGAGGGTTGCTTGAACCCACTGCTGAGGGTAGCTTGAACCCACTGCTGAGGGTGGCTTGAACCCACTGCTGAGGGTAGCTTGCACCAACTGTTTAGGGTAGCTTGAACCCACTGCTGAGGGTGACTTGAACCCACTGCTGAGGGTAGCTTGCACCCACTGCTGGGTGTGGCTTGAACCCACTGCTGAGGGTAGCTTGAACCCACTGCTGAGGGTAGCTTGAACCCACTGCTGAGGGTGGCTTGAACCCACTGCTGAGGATGGCTTGAACACACTGCTGGGTGTGGCTTGAACCCACTGCTGAGGGTAGCTTGAACCCACTGCTGAGGGTGGCCTGAACCCACTGCTGAGGGTGGCTTGAACCCACTGCTGAGGGTAGCTTGAACCCACTGCTGAGGGTGGCTTAAACCCACTGCTGAGGGTAGCTTGAACCCACTGCTGAGGGTAGCTTGAACCCACTGCTGAGGGTGGCTTGAACCCACTGCTGAGGGTGGCTTGAACCCATTGCTGAGGGTAGCTTGAACCCACTGCTGGGTGTGGCTTGAACCCACTGCTGAGGGTAGCTTGAACCCACTGCTGAGGGTAGCTTGAACCCACTGCTGAGGGTAGCTTGAACCCACTGCTGGGTGTGGCTTGAACCCACTGCTGAGGGTAGCTTGAACCCACTGCTGAGGGAAGCTTGAACCCACTGCTGAGGGTGGCTTGAACCCACTGCTGAGGGTGGCTTGAACCCACTGCTGAGGGTAGTTTGAACCCACTGCTGAGGGTGGCTTGAACCCACTGCTGAGGGTGGCTTGAACCCACTGCTGAGGGTAGCTTGAACCCACTGCTGAGGGTAGCTTGAACCCACTGCTGAGGGTAGCTTGAACCCACTGCTGAGGGGCCTGAACCCACTGCTGAGGGTAGCTTGAACCCACTGCTGAGGGTGGCTTGAACCCATTGCTGAGGGTAGCTTGAACCCACTGCTGAGGGTGGCTTGAACCCACTGCTGAGGGTAGCTTGCACCAACTGTTGAGGGTAGCTTGAACCCACTGCTGAGGGTGGCTTGAACCCACTGCTGAGGGTAGCTTGAACCCATTGCTGAGGGTGGCTTGAACCCACTGCTGAGGGTGGCTTGCACCAACTGTTGAGGGTAGCTTGAACCCATTGCTGAGGGTGGCTTGAACCCACTGCTGAGGGTAGCTTGAACCCACTGCTGAGGGTGGCTTGAACCCACTGCTGGGGGTAGCTTGAACCCACTGCTGAGGGTGGCCTGAACCCACTGCTGAGGGTAGATTAAACCCACTGCTGAGGGTGACTTGAACCCACTGCTGAGGGTAGCTTGCACCAACTGTTGAGGGTAGCTTGAACCCACTGCTGAGGGTGGCCTGAACCCACTGCTGAGGGTAGATTGAACCAATGCTGAGGGTGACTTGAACCCACTGCTGAGGGTAGCTTGAACCCATTGCTGAGGGTGGCTTGAACCCATTGCTGAGGGTGGCCTGAACCCACTGCTGAGGGTGGCTTGAACCCACTTCTGAGGGAGGCCTGAACCCACTGCTGAGGGTAGATTGAACCCACTGCTGAGGGTGACTTGATCCCACTGCTGAGGTCAGCATGATCCCACAGATAAACGAGGCTTAACCCTTAACCTGCTACATATATATAATGGACTATTCTTTCTTTGATTTAAGACAGTTCCATTTATGTGACAAAGTTTTTTTGGGGGGAAAATGACTGACAGCAGCCAGACATTGTAAACCCTGATCATGGGTTTGGAATGGACGCAAAGGCTATTATAGTTGTGCTTAGCAGGTTAATGGTTAAAACATGCTTGAGCTATCGTTAGAAATAAACAGAATACATTTTGTACCAATCATCTTCTTTCTAAACTTGTATATTAACAACATGGTCAAACAGAAAATCATGTTCCGTATCAGGTTCAGATAAATCAGGTTTTATGTGCTGTAAACATAATTATCTTATTGGGTTATAGCTCCCAAGGAGATGAGATGAAGTGTTCCATCAGACCTGCCTCTGACAGGGAGCGAACCCACACAGGGCAGAGGTCTTTGACAGCACACAGGGTAGAGGTCTATGGCAGGGAGCGAACCCATACAGGGCAGAGGTCTATGAAAGGGAGCGAACCCACACAGGGCAGAGGACTACGACAGGGAGCGAACCCACACAGCACCGAGGTCTATGACAGGGAGCGAACCCACACAGGGCGGAGGTCTGTGACAGGGAGCGAACCCATACAGGGTAGAGGTCTAAAACAGGGAGCTAACCCACACAGGGTAGAGGTCTATGACAGGGAGCGAACCCACAAAGGGCAGAGGTCTATGAAAGGGAGTGAACCCACACAGGCCAGAGGTCTATGACAGGGAGCGAACCCACACAGGGCAGAGGTCTATGACAGGGAGCAAACCTCCACAGGGCAGAGGTCTATGACAGTGAGAGAACCCACACAGGGTAGAGGTCTTTGAGAGTGAGCAACCCACACAGGGCAGAGGTCTATGACAGGGAGCGAACCCACACAGGGCAGAAGGTCTATGACAGGGAGCGAACCCGCACAGGGCAGAGGTCTTGGACAGGGAGCAAACCCACACAGGGCAGAGGTCTATGACAGTGAGCGAACCCACACAGGGCAGAGGTCTATGACAGTGAGCGAACCCACACAGGGCAAAGGTCTTTGACAGTGAGCTAACCCATACAGGGCAGAGGTCTTTGACAGTGAGCGAACCCACACAGGGCAGAGGTCTCTGACAGTGAGCGAACCCACACAGGGCAGAGGTCTTGGACAGGGAGCAAACCCACACAGGGCAGAGGTCTATAGCTCTACATCTCAAGGCATTATCCACTAAGCTACCGAGGCTAATGAAGTTCTACAATAAAGTTTGATCAACATCAAGAAATGTCACCCAATGAAGTTCTGAAAAAAAGGTTACCAAACTGTTACCTAGCTGGGAGTAAAAGAAACAGCTACACTGACTAATATTCAAGTGCAATCAATAAGTGTATTAAGATCCTTTTCAAGTCTTCAAGAGAGTTTGTCATTATTACAATATCGACAAAGTGCTTACGAATCGATGAAATCTGTTGGATCACATAATAGTTTTCTTTAATTTTCTGAAAATCAATTCTTATCTCTAAGTTATTGATATATGATATCAATATAATATCACTTTTATTAATGAGTAAATTACCTGGAGGAAAATGGTTGAAGATTTAATCAGATATTACGTTGTTCTAGTCGATATGTAATTTACAAATATTTTTTTAAAAATCTGAATTTGAGACATGAGAAACATTATAATATGATTAAAAAGCATTTGTACATGCTATTATTGATGAATGACAGACAATTTAAAATTGCAAATGTTGAGCAAAAAAAAAAGACATTTGAAGAACTAAAAAGATCCATCTGCACACTCCTAGTTTAAGAAAGTTTCAAGCAGTTATTTTGAGCGGATTTTTAGTTACAGTTCGGACAATGAAAACAAAGAAATAATCAACGAAAAGACACATAATTTTGTCACTTATCCACAAAGAGTTATGGTTCTTGCATTCTGCACATGGTTCTTGCGTTCTGCACATGGTTCTTGCATTCTGCACTCCATCTTTTTGTGATTTGTATTTGTACCTAATTGTATGCAGTTATTTTCAAGCATTTGTTAAGTTACAGACAGGACAATTTGTTTGTTTGAATGGTGTTTTACGCCATTTTAGCACATGTTAGGCCATATATGACGGTCAATTTTTGTTTTTGTGGTAGAAGCTGACCAACCCATTTTTTCCTGGGTAGGACCAGTACTGTATACCTTCCACTATCTGTATATTTTCTCACATGACAAGTCAAGCTCCCCGCCGAAAACTGAACCCGCAGCAGAGAGAGGCGAGAACATTTAACAGACAGGACAAAAATGAATGCGTTATATACACTGAACCAAACAGCTAACGAACCAGTAGACAATACCTTTAATGTATGAACTAATTATATGCTGACTGGTACCGTTGGAGACGGGTGATTTGAATGATTTTTTTTAATTTACAGTCGTTATTGACATGATTTTTGTCTCGTTCAGAATAAAATTTGTTTTGATTTATTGATTGTTATTATTGAGATAGGAAAGGTATTGTCTACTGGTGCGTTAGCTGTTTGGTTCAGTATATAATACTGTTAATAATATGTGGGTGAAAAGTACTCTCATCTTACAAATGAGCCTTCATCGATGATTTAAAATATATGTTGATTTCCTATAGCGCCGACAAAAATAAATTTATTCGTGGACGAAAAGTACTCTTCTTTCAAATGATTTGTGAAAACCTTCATCTAGCGGTATCGATGATTTAATAATATGGATGTGCACTTCCTATACAGCAGCAACAAAAATGAACATTAATAGATTTTATATTGGGGGTAAATCCTGCAGCGAACATGTGACAAGCTAAGATGGTTCTTTTTTCTTGCAGTCCATCACATCCATGCAATTTTAATTAAAATCTACTTGCAGCTCAGTGTTACTGTTTCATTGGACTGTTGAGTGACCTGTTAATTAGGACTGAATTCAATTAATTCGTAAAAAGGTGTATTAGACTGATAGGTGTAATTCGAAATCAAATAAATACCTATGACGTATCAACATGGATTTCCAGACACAATAGGTACAAACATGGTGTTGGTCACACTTTACACATGGTTTTAATCACATGATAAACCAAACCTGTGGAACACTTATGTCCTTTGACCAAGTTGCACTTGCCAAGCATTGTAACAATACACGTTGTTTGTACCTACATCATGTAAGACTATTCCCGAGTAAGACTATTCCCGAGTAGGACTATTACACGGTTAAGGAAAAAGTGGATATCTATCTATTCTAAAGTTAAAGGCTCTTCTAGATATATGAGGTTACTCGTTTAAGATATTGTTGCAGCTAAGCACGGGCCTTTCCTATTTATAATCAATATTGCGCGTCGACTTTTTCATACAGCCCATCAAAGGGACTGAAATCTTGGCGACCTTTGTAATCGACTATGAACCTACTTCAGCTGTGCAGAATATGGGTATATGATTGATAAAAGGACAAGCTATCACGAAGTGTGTTTACCTCAAACTGTCAACACACACTTACCAGTGTTTTTATCATAAGATTTAGTTACTGTACAGAGGTACCTTACTGTTTTTATCTATAAAAAAAATAAAATCTCTATTCACTCCTAATTAAGAAATACAAGTGAAAATCCTCATTATGCACTTAGGAAGTGTCGATTCTTACAAATGGCGGGAGGTGAACAGTACTGGTTCTACCCAGGAAAGTGGGTGGTCTGCCTCCACCACAAAAGAAAATCGACCGTTATATATAACCTTATATGTGTTGAAAATGACGTAAAACACCGTACAAACAAACAAACAAATCATTATGCGCTTCATTCATATGAAATGTGCACATGCACTAAATAAGCCGCTTAATAATATCGATTGAATTATTATTTATGAGAATGTTTGGACTGGACAACAGATTTTTGATGTTAAATCTTCAATATTAATTGATATGGGGTTCGTATTGCTAGCAGTTGTATATATACTGATAAAAATAAGTTTAGCAAATAAATTGCAAGGCAAATTCATTTGCGCATATTTTAGGCTATGCGCGGCAAAGGTCATTAACAATATAATTAACATAATTAGCAGATATAAGCAGGGCATTGTGTTTGAAACGATACCTACAAAACAAAAATAACAATGTTTTAATCTACCTGCTTTACAGATATTATAATTTCATTCTTATTTCAATGTAAAGGGAAGTAATTTCAATTTTTTAAAAATTTGGTTTGTTATAGCATTATAATGACAAGGTTAGTGTCACTGATTTTGCGGTTTTTATAACTTGAAACCCAGAACTGTTATTTAGTTACGTTTAATCATGTTCTTTATCATATTTGTATTTGTTATGAAATACGCTGTTTTAACTAAATTGGAGATAACTCTGATACTTACATTGGATCACAACTAATTAGTGACAGAGATCACCCTATGTCATGCAAATGTTTTATAATACACCACATTATAAAATAGCAGCTAAATGTACATAAGGACATGCTAAACTTAATTTTTTCGGTATATTATTAATACAGAAGCACCACCTATTTTATTGGGAAACTATGATGAAGGCATAATTTTGCTTAATTGCATTACAGAATTATTGCACCTGTTAACTAAAATGTTGTTAGTATGAAAAGGGGCAATACTTGTTTAAAAATAAAAGCATGAGTTATAGAACCTGGTTGTATGATGTTGTGTTATGATGCCGAACACATGTGTGAAGTTTCAATCCATTATGTGAAGTAGTTTCGGGGATGTCTATATTTAATTTATGAGATGTTAAAACTTATAACATCTCATATAATGTATCCCATTAAAGTTGCATATAAAATGGGATATTTATGGAACTCATGTCTCTGGACACTAGCAAATTATTATTTTACCACATTTTATCAAAACACTGCTACCATGGAATAATACCCAAACAGTAAATAAACATTATGTATTGATGAGTTAATGAATACACAAGACTTTTTTTTATGATATTAGCTGCATATTGCTGTTCATAATTAATCATGTGTAAAATCATATACTGTTAAGTTTCAGGTGAAACTGTTCAGGCTCTTTTAAATATTATTTAATACCAGCCATATTTTATTCTCAGGCAGAAAACGGGCCATGCACTGCATATGCTGCGTGGCAGAGGGGTAGAATTATCCTAAGTTTATGTTCATTTTGTCACTCTTGGCATGCTCATTAAAATTCTCATCAGGTTATTTCAGATGCCACTTCAGTGATGGCGAAACAATGATCCAGGGTTTCAGGGTTTATTTTGTTTTGCATCAAAAAATGGAGTGTCTACAATAAAGGTTACAGCAACTCCGCAGTTCTGCCGGTTCAAGACCAATGCTGCATATTTCTGTTCAAGACCAATGCTGCATATTTCTGTTCAAGACCAATGCTGCATATTTCTGTTCAAGACCAATGCTGCATATTTCTGTTCAAGACCAATGCTGCATATTTCTGTTCAAGACCAATGCTGCATATTTCTGTTCAAGACCAATGCTGCATATTTCTGTTCAAGACCAATGCTGCATATTTCTGTTCAAGACCGATGCTACATATTTCTGTTCAAGACCAATGCTGCATATTTCTGTTCAAGACCAAGGCTGCATATTTCTGTTCAAGACCAATGCTGCATATTTCTGTTCAAGACCAATGCTGCATATTTCTGTTCAAGACCAAGGCTGCATATTTCTGTTCAAGACCAATGCTGCATATTTCTGTTCAAGACCAATGCTGCATATTTCTGTTCAAGACCAATGCTGCATATTTCTGTTCACGACCAATGCTGCATATTTCTGTTCAAGACCAAGGCTGCATATTTCTGTTCAAGACCAAGGCTGCATATTTCTATTTCAATGTAAATGGAGTGTGGGCCTGAAATGTTCATTCACGTTGGCCCATTATGTGTTGGTGCCCCATAAGCCCCAATTCCACTAAATTAATATTATTTACAGTTTTTATTTATCTTTGCATGGGTTATGAAAAAAGATCCTTGAACCTTGCCTATAAGCTCAACAATCCATCATATCAGACCAGATATTGCCCATATCTAACCACCCACACCTACACTGATAATTATCAGACATGAAAGCTTCAAACCTTGAAACCAAACTACAAGTACCATCAAGAAAGAATACAAGACCTTGACAGATAAAAACAAAAATACATAAACAAACTGTGTGGGTAGAATTTTATTTTTATATAAATATAGTTTTCTAGCTCATGGACATTTTTATCTAGGGTCAAGAAGCAAGTTATCTTTCAGAGAAAAATATCTTGGCGCATGTCATTCTGCAAAGTAACACGTGCTATCCTGGGCTATACACCAGCAGGGTTTAAGCTCGATTTCATTTAAAACTGGTTAATTAAAATTTTAGCCCTAACACGGTTCTGACACCATATTTCGATTAATATGACATTTTTTTCATCAACAGCAAAAAAAATAATTTTGTACCTGGCCTATAGAACATCAAATGAATATGGTACTCAGTTTTGCTAGTTCAGCAACCCTCTCTCTGTAAAAGGTTTTCAACTTTTATGCTGATGTTTTTCATGTCATCCTAATACCGGATACTGAAGTAGACTGGCACCACAGTATTTTTGCTGGTTCCCAAAATGACTCATGATTACAGGGTTACTATTTTCCATGGCAATGAAATAATTTCTTCCAATTTTCCTTGCGATTTAAAGGTTTTTATCTTACAATTAATACACGGAGCTGCAGTTTGTTGTCTCTAAAATACAATTCTATTGTCTCTATTTGGCCTTACATTTTCCTAAAAAAAAAATAAAAAAAATAGGAAAGGATGGCAATTATAAAGAATGGCAATAAGATACAATATGATAGACTGACTGTTTGAATTACTGCAAGACCTTTGCTGAATAGTGAAGGTGCAGCTGGTGGTTATGTTGTCTATTAACACACCACATGAAATCTAGGTTCCATCCATTAAAAGTCTCATCTATTTATGATATTTTTTAACAAAAAATAATAAAATAATTGTATCTCATATCAAATACACGATATACTCTTTATATAACTAAGATACAAACAAAATTCTCGTTAATAAAGGATTTGGGAAAAAACATGCAAAAGATACAAATTTGTAAAAAGATCAAACACATGCATAGAAACCACTGGTATATTTCTATTGAAATATGAAATAATATGAGTATGAAACAGAATCTGAATATATAATATATATGACAGTAACTGTTGAGTGTATACAAACATTTCTAAAAAGTATGATGATAACATGCAATTTATACAAAAACTTCCAGTAATTCTAAAACAAGAATCAGTAGATTGTAAAAAGAAATGTGAAAGAATACAGCAAAAAAACAATAATAAACCCGAACCAATCAACATCATCAATAGTTAATGATAATATAATAAAATTTGAAGTATTTCTGTTACATATTTTTCTGAAGTTGAGTGTTGGATATGTAAAAACACTGAAAACTCTTCATTACATTAACAAAAGTTACGCTCTGCTTTATTCATTAGGCTGCAGACGTGGCTACCAAC
This sequence comes from Cyrtodaria siliqua, assembly GCA_037043455.1. Taxonomy (NCBI): domain Eukaryota; kingdom Metazoa; phylum Mollusca; class Bivalvia; order Adapedonta; family Hiatellidae; genus Cyrtodaria; species Cyrtodaria siliqua. The sequence continues at coordinate 55 of JAWPHD010005316.1, read as the reverse complement.
TTGAGTTGCAATTTCTGATAAATAAGGTATTTATAAATGTATGCATGGAAACAGA